>JANAVB010007397.1:16105096-16112596 GCA_029216955.1 Iris pallida
ATGACGATCTGTCGTCAAATACATAGTGACTGGATACCTGCTCAAGGCGTCTGTAACTACGTTGGCCTTTCCTGGATGGTATTGCAAGGAGATATCGAAGTCCTTTATCAGCTCAAGCCAGCGCCTTTGCCTCATGTTCAATTCCTTCTGGGTAACATGTACTTTAAGCTCTTGTGATCCATGAAGATCTCAACTCGCTCCCCGTACAGGTAGTGTTTCTACAGCTTCAAAGCAAAGATAACAGCTACCAACTCTAGATCATGGGTTGGATAGTTCTTCTCATGAAGACGTAACTGCCTGGATGCATAGGCAATCACCTTTCCGTGCTGCTGAAGAACGCAACCCAAGCCCTTCCCAGAAGTGTCACTGTAGATTGTGAAACCACCAGTCCCAGATGGCAACGTCAAGATAGGAGCTATAGTCAACCTCTTCTTCAGCTCATCAAAAGCAGCCTGACACTTCTCGATCTAGACGAACTGTCACAACCCACACCCGGAGTAAGGACACGAGTGCGTGGCAGCGTCCCAGCCTACGCCGCAGAAATGACGTAGAACGCTGTCTAGGTATGCTATCTAACAACAATTATAATATCAAAACATGTCGAGAATGGTCAACTCGGAATGGAGGACAAGAAGTGACAATATAATATACTCAATCACAAACTCTAAAAAAGATAGATGATACCGAAAGATAAAGACAACAAGATATAAAATATCATCCAGAAGATCCAACACAGAAATAATACAAGTCTAGAGTCAACAATCTCTAATACAAATACTAAAATAATAACAAGGCAAAATGTAATCTGGAGACAAAGTCCAGTACCAAACTAAACCAGCTAAGCTACTCTAAAGCCACATCGGCTGGAGCTAACCCTTGCTGAACTAGGGTCTCCAAGTCTAGGCCAACTACGTCATGAGGACCATAGTAGGTAGGACACTCGTCCTCGTCATAATCTGTAAAATTTATCAACATATCCAGTCAGGATAGAACGAGCATAAATCTCCAATAACAGTTCTAGTTAGACGATATTGAAAATGTAGCAGTAAATAGAGAGAATATACAAGGTAAAGTAATGAGTACATGAATCATGGTGAGACATATCAAGACTGTAACTGTATGTATGAGCAGGAGAACAGTGTATATCATGTACAGAAATCAGGAACTACTATCTATGTGAGTTTAGCACTAGTTTCAACATGTGATCGGCTTAGGAACATGATACAAGATTTGGCCTAGTTAATCATACGTACGGTGGGTGATTAACACTATTCAAGGTTCAAGGCTTGATACAAGGCGGGTATTGATCACACATCTATGCTAATACCCCCATCCCCGACCAGTAAAGTGGATCCAGTAATGACATATCATGGCACATGATTCTCCGAGGAGGTAGCGAGCCTTCGCAGGAATCATGTCTATACAATGCACAAGAAACAAAGAAAGACTTGCACAAGATATACCAAGGAATACAAGAAATAACATCTCATGACGGGATCCAGACAAATACCAATTTGTGTGAACAATATGACAAGAGAACAAGGATATCTACTCTAAATACAAGAAACATAGACGATATCATAAAACAGAAATACTATCAGAGAATGTACTCGCCTGAGATTCGATAGGATTATGTCAACAGTATAATCTGGCTCAAAATGAAGTCACAAACCTAAAGATGAGATATACATGAGTTTAATTAGGGTTTAACAGTATATGGCATAATTTCTAGTATATGTTATGCAATCTAGGTTAAACTCAGTCATACTAAGTCACACCAAGCCAAACTAAGTCACATTAGGTCAATCTAAGTCAAACAAGGTCAAACTAAGTCAATCTAAGTCATACTAGGCCTAACAAAGTCAAACTAGGTCAAGGTAAGTCAAACAAAGTCAAACTGGGTCGATTTAAGTTAAAAGTTGACTTACAGTTGACTTTTGGTCAACTGGTCAACTCTGGTCAACCCTTGGTCAACTCTAGGTTAAACTTGACTAACAGTTGACTTTGGGTCAACTGGTCAACTCTGGCCAAGTTCTAGTCAATTCTAGGCAACGATTGACTTCCGGTTGACTTTTGGTCAAAATAGTCAACTGTGGTCAACCGAGGTCAAAACTAGTCTAAGTCCACTATTCCTAACCATTACCAACCATAACATCCTAATTATAACTATATCTTAAACATGTTAAACTCATATCTTAGTTATAGGTATTACCTTAACTCTTATCCCATTACCCTACCAAGGTAAACTCGTTACCTTAGCCTCTAACCCATACCCTTGCCTACATTACCCTCACCCTACTTATCCTTCAATACCCTACTAAGGTTTTCTAACACTCTACCCTCGTATCTCGATACCTTATCTTGGTATCTTGATACATTACCTTGGTTATAAGGTAAACTCATTTACCTTGAAGGTAAAGGTAAATCTCATTTACCTTGAGATACTAACTTGAGTATCCTACGATATCCACTATTCTAAGACCCCACTATTAGTATCCTAAGATACTAAGATAGGATACTAATTATCTATAGGTTTTCAACATCTAGACACTAGTTAATACTAACATATCATAGGTATCTAACATATCAAAATCTAACCAATACCTCAACTAACAACATTCTAACATATAACTTCTAACCATCTATTCTAACTTAGAAATCTAACACAACTCACAACCACTAACTAATATCTAACCATAACATATATTTATATATATCCATCTCTAACTCTAACAAACTAACATATGTCATCTCTAACTAACAATAACATAGACTAACACAACTAACTATCTAACTTATATAAGATATCACTATCTAACTTCTAAGATACCTCTAACCTCTATATAGATTCTAATATAACCACTAACATACTAACATATCCATACATATAACATCTAAATTTCTCTCCACTTCAATACTAACACACACACAAACACATATACCAAATCCACCTCCCTCTCTTCCAATATACCCACTCAGATCTATATACAAACACACTACCACTCAACCAAAACACAAATCACTCAACAAACCACACTAGCCTCAAGTCAAATAGGATGGCATGATCCTCTCAAATCTCTCACCTTCACAACACACATACTATACCACCATCTATACAACATTAAATACACACTAGCACATATCCTCTATCAATCTCACTTCTCTCCACTAACCACACGCATTCTTATCTCATTCAAACACACACACTATACTAACATATATTACATAAAAATAATATATATATATATATACATATATGTACTATATCATACATATTCTTGACAACCTATGATACCTACGTTCACATGATATCCATACTACATAGGCTCATAGGTTACACAAAATGCCTATGTCGTACAGTTACTCTTCTACTTAAAACCAATACTGTACCAATTGGGCCTTCACTAAATTCTAGGATTAAAGTATGTTGCAGCCCTTTGTATTAGCTTTCCGAAACTTCAAACGGATCGTATTTTCATGTCCGGAAGCTCCTGGAATCGCAAACATACCTAAACGCGTTCGTCTTTTGTACAGCTGACACTCAAACAGTTCTACAGAAAGTTCTAGAAAGATTTTGGCTTATTAAAATATATATTTGGAAAGCTAACTTCGATACGGTTCTTTAAAAAAAAAGATAAATCAGAGTTCCAAGCTAAAAGTTATGACATTTCTAAGTTGCTCTGGCTACTAAAAATGTGGATAAAATTATAACGAATTTGGGTAGTTTTGGACAAAAGAAACACATGTAGGCCAAGATACTTGGATACCAACATAGGTATCCAAATGAAACTCATTCTAACCATCCTAACTAAGATCAATCCACTCTCTAACCATTCTAAAACTGAATTTAAATATCTATTTAAACTATTATCATACATACATACACATGGGGTGTCCTAATTTCGGATCTATCAAGTAGGACACAAGACACATATCTAAAAATCCTCAAGAGAGCTCCAAATGGTCTCAAATTTAAATCTAAATAGGGTACATGCATGGGGGTGGATCCTATAGATTCAAAACTAACTAATATGTATAGGAAATTAATTTAGAGGGTTGGTTTTACCTATTGGAAGTGGAATTCCAATGATACTCTCAAGGATACGGCTCCGACACGAAGATCTTCCAAAAAGGACACTCCTCCTTGCACTTTGCTCCAAATCTTTGCTAGCACCTCCTCCTTGGTTGAATGAGAAGGAATGATAAAAGATTGGAAGAAGAATGGAGGGATTTGGAGATCAAAATCAAGAGGGAAGCTCTCAAGTTTGGGGAAGAACAATTAGGGTTCTATGTAGAGGTAAAAAGAGGCAAGGGTTTTCTTAAGGATTCTTTATAGGAAGGGAGGGGACACTTGATAGCTGGTCATTAGATGAATTAGGGTTAGTTTTACATGTAGATGAGTGGCTAGGGCTTGTCCACCCAATTCCAAGCCTTCCTATTGGTTCAATTAGTCCTAAGGCCTTCTTTTTCACAAATATCCTAAGGGGTAAATATCCTACTTAGGAATATCAAGATATTACTAACCTTGGCACTTTGTAGGAATGTTCTAACTATGATTCTAGCCTAAAGACTAATCTAGATTAGGTTAAGTTTCTAGGTTTGTCTCTAACAATTCAATTAGCACAATATTAATTAATCAAAATTTATTTTCATTAATAAGCCAAAAATAACCAAAATACCCTTAGGCTAAAAGGTAGTAATTAGTCATCATAATCACATGACTAGGCTCCCTTGGTCATGGTTAGTCTCTAGGCTTAGCAAAACTAGGGTTTAACTAGTTAACCATCAAAATCACAATTCAATATTTTAAACAGTTTTAAAATAATTAAAAATCACCAAAAATCACAATGTAATATAAATATCATTATTAAATGATTATAATTACAAAAGTTTAAAATTACCCTCATTTTAGAAAAGTGGTGGTTACACGAACTCTATGTCTTTCCTGATGAGTCTAGTCATCGGCTCTGCGATCCGAGAGAAGTCCTGAACGAACTTCTGATAATAGCCTGACAGACCCAAAAAGCTCCGAATCTTGACGACTGAGCTCGGTGTGGACCAAGACTCAACTGCTGAAATCTTCTTCAGGTCCACTGAGATCCCATGCTCGGTCACAACATGACCCAAGAACTCTACCTTCTCCAGGAAAAACTCACACTTCGACAGCTTCTCATACAGCTGCTCCTTCCTGAGAGTCTCTAGCACAATCTGCAGATGCTCTTCGTACTTCTCCGGTGTCTTCGAGTAGATCAATATGTCATCTATGAAGACCACCATGAACTTGTCAAGATACTGATGGAATACCTTATTCATCAAGTTCATGAATACCGCTGGGGCATTGGTCAACCCAAATAGCATAACAGTGAACTCATACTGGCCATACCGAGTTCGAAAAGCCATCTTCAGAATGTCCTCCTTCTTCACCTTCAGCTGATGGTAACCGAACCTCAAGTCTATCTTCGAGAATACCTTCACGCCGCTCAACTGATCAAACAAGTCGTCAATCCTTGACAACGGGTACTTATTCATGATAATAAGGTTGTTGAGCGCTATATAGTCGATACACATGCGTACCGTCACATCCTTCTTCGGTACAAACAGAACAGGTGCGCCCCAAGGTAAAGAACTGGATCGGATGAATCCCTTATCCTGCAGCTCGTCGACTTGCTTCTTCAGCTCTTCCAACTCGCTGTTGTTGATCCTATAGACATGCTGCGAGATAGGCTCAGCGCCCGGCACCAAGTCTATATAGAGAACTCCACATCCCTGTCTGGCGGCATTCCTGGCAACTCATCAGGAAAAACATCCAAGAATCCTGCTATCAATAGATGTGGTAATTCCTGCCCCGTCAACATAGCTCCACAAAAACCATCTCCTGGCTCAGCTACTCCTCTGGCGAACTTAAACTTTGGCTCTTCCGGTGGTCTAAATAAAACTCTGCCTCCTCTACAGTCTATACTAGCATGGTGCCTGCTCAACCAATCTATACCGAGTACCATATCGTAGCTCGAAAGGGGCATTACGAGAAAGGATGCATTCAAATCCCGACCTCCCAGTATAACTCTCTGCCCCTTACAAATATTATTGACCAGGATAATGCATTTCTCGGTCATAATCTTGCAAGTCCTACTCAGTGGTTCAGCAATAATATTTTGTCTAAGTGCAAAAGAGACAGATACAAAACTATACATAGCACTAGAGTCAAACAAAGCTAATGCAGGAAATGAATCGAGTAGAACAGAACCTGCCACCACATCTGCTATGGGCTCGGCCTCCTCGACCGTCAGTACGAACGCCCTACCCTGAGCTGCTCCCCTCTGATGCTGGGCGAAACGCTGCTGCTGGGTCGAAAGTGGCGGACCCCTCTGCTGAACAGCTGGTCCCACTGGAGCTCTAGCAGGAGGTGCTCTGTCCTGACCTCCCCGAGCTGGATGAGTAGGACAATCTCTCAACTGGTGGCCGGGCGCTCCACAGAATAGACAAACCAACCTCTTCCTACAGACCTCTCAGGTGTGCTCTGGCTTCCCACAAAAAACACACTGTGGAATCTGCTTCTACCCATGCTGATGCTGTGCATGTGCTGGTGTCTGGTGCTGCTGATGCTGCTGCTGGTGGAACAGCTTCTGCTGAGTCTGAGGTCGCTTGGGCGGTCCTACACTGGAACCAGCATCCATAGCATCACTACTCCTCTTGGGCCTGACACCCAAGTCCTCCTCTGCAATCTGAGCATCCATCAGAATGTCCTCAAAGGTCGCAGTACGATGCCGAGACGTGCGTGATCTGACGACGTGGTTTATGCCCCTCCTGAACTTGCGGGCCTTCTCTCCAACATCCCGAACCATGCCCGAGGCGAACCGACTCAGACGGAAGAACTCCGCCGTATACTCGTCCACAGACATGTTCCCTTGTACAAGTCCCACAAACTGGCCTTCCAGTGCACTAAGAGCCACATCAGGAAAGAATTTCTCCGTGAATAGCTTCCAGAAGTTCTCCCATGTCAAGCCTGTCACTGTCACGCGAGGGTCTGTGCGGTATCAAATCAGAGCGATATCAAAGAACTGACTCGCTGCTGCTGACACCCATAGTCCCTCCGGAAGCTGTACTAACCCCAGGCTCCGCTCAACATCCTCTCGCCAATCATCGGCATACAGGATCCCTTCTGTTCCCTTGAATTCTCGAGGAAATATCTTCTTGAAATCTACAACGGAGCCAGGTTTTGCCTGATGCTGCTGTTGCTGCTGGGCTGGAGCGCCCTGAGTCTGAACTGCAGTCACCTTCTCTACAGCGACAAGTGCTAACTGGTGCACATTCCCCATGCTCTACCTCAAAATCTCAGTCTGTCGCTGTGAAGCCTCAGCCTGCGCTCGTTGTGCCTCCATCATCTGCTGGAGGAGCGCGAAAATCTGTGTAGCGTCAATCGACAACGCAGGTGGAGGTAGAAGAGTCCCTGGCTGAACAAGTACAGTCCTCGGGACTTATGGAGAAAGACCCCCCAGTACT
>JANAVB010007397.1:16117596-16119145 GCA_029216955.1 Iris pallida
TACTTTCTTGTACAAGAGTGAGAATTCCCTTAGTAGTAGTATAATGTGAGGAGATGAAGATAACTCTGCTGGGGATAGGGTGTTTTACTCAGAGGTTGTATGGACATGGTAAATACAAAATTTTTGGTGGTAAGATCTTCCTTACTCAGAGGTAATATGGACATGGCAAGGATAGACTCTGTGGGTGTATAGAACGATACATGAAAGGTTCTATAGATAATTATTACAATCACGAGAAATTGTCATGGAAGAGATGTCTACTCAGAGGTAATATGGACATGGTAGGCACAATCTTCGATTGGGTGTAGAATAACAATTCAGAGCTAGTATGGATGTGAAATATTTTCTAAATAGTTATGACAACACAAGGTTATCATGGAAAAAATGACTACTCAGAGGTAATATGGACGTGGCAGATGTGAACTTCGTTAGGGTGCAGAATAACAATTCAGAGGTAGTTTAGACGTGAAATATTTTCTAGATAGCTATGACAACACGAGATTATCATGGAAGGAATGACTACTCACAGGTAATATGGACGTGGTAGGCACGGACTTTGTTAGGGTGTAGAAAAATAATTTAGAGGTTATATGGATGTGAAATATTTTCTCTAATGGGGGAATATGAGAGAGATGAACTCGTTAATAGAATTCATGAACATCCGCAGGAGATGCAGAAATATATGTCGATTTGGACCTCAGACATAGTATTTGCTTAGGAACTTGCCATTGATTGGCATCATTAGCAAGTCGCCGTGAGGTTTGGCCAGTCGGTAAGCCCCATTGGAGTAGACCGTCTCTATGACGAACGGTCCTTCCCACTTGGGCTCGAACTTCCCAACCGTCTTGTGAGTCATCACTATCGGTCTTCGAACTGATAAGACGAGGACACCCACTTGGAATGTTCTTTCCTGGACCTTTTTATCAAAGGCCTCAAAAATTTGAGCTTGATAAAGCTCGATCCATTGCTGACCTAGCAGACGCTTTTCGTTCTAATGCCTCTAACACTTGTAGCTGCTGGCATTGATTGTCTTCATTAGTCAGCTGGTTGGTGATGGCTACCCGTAAAGACAGGATCTGGATCTCCAGAGGGAGCACCGCCTCGCTTCCATAGACAAGGAAAAATGGTGTGTTACCCGTGGGTGTCCGAATTGTCGTACGGTAAGCACAGAGACATTCGCCTAGCTTTTAATTTCAGTCGTGCTTATTAGAAGATACGACTTTCTTGAGCAGCTTGACAATAGTCTTATTGAATGCTTCAGCTAGTCCATTTGTTGTAGGATTATAAAGCCGTCGATGTTATATTCTGTATCCGATTCTTATTGCAAAACCGATGGAATGCGTGGCTCACGAACTGAGGGCCATTGTCGTGGATGATCCTCCTGGAAACTTCAAAGCGGTATATGACGTGAAGCTTAACAAAGTTAATCACGTTCGAGGTTTTTACCTCAGCCAGAGGTACTACTTATGCCCACTTGGAAAAATAGTCGATGATGGCGAGGATGAACCGGTGTCCTTTGAAGGACGGTGGGCTAATCGGCCCAATAATG
>JANAVB010007397.1:16119158-16236658 GCA_029216955.1 Iris pallida
CTCTGATCAGGGCCTAAGCGTATCTCACGCACAAGAACTAAGAAGAGGGAAGCTATCTCCACCGTTAGGGTTTATACTAAAAGTCTCACTTTTGTATTAACCTTATTTCCTTAAATTTTGAATGAGAATCATATGGGCAACATATTTGCATATTTTTTGTTGCAAGTGTAATACAAATGTCTGATATTCTATATTGTAGATAATATGGTGTAGTGTCACATAAAAGATAATAATATCAGTTCCCTAGGAGTATATAAATAGTTCACAACTAGATGACTTGGACAATCTATTGGAATGATCATAGTGTAATCTGGTATTATTCTATCTTGACTATAGGTTTATAACTAGTACACTTTGTGTGTATTGAACATGACCACTTGAGGTTGTTCTCTTTGTACTGACTACATAGAGAACAAACACCTCTGTTATTATGGATGCTTGTAATCTTAATCCAGATATAATAGCACATGTATATGCAGTGTGCATTACTTTGACTCATGAAAGAGTGAGATTCATTATGGATCAATAACCTCTATGAATTGGGTAATAACATTTATGTATGATGGGCTGTTGATAATAAATGGAATCTATGTCCCGATACATTGGGTTGATGACGTCCCCTTAAGGAGCTCATAAGGATTGTCATGTAAACTCTGCAGGTGGATTATATCCGACATGACAAATAAAGTTGAGCGGTACTACTTAAGGATAAAAGATGTCGAATCAATATAGTTGTCAGTAACTTAATTTGATCGACGGACATACGATATCTTAATATGGGGAGCCAAACGAGCATAATAAATGGAGCCCACAAACATAATTTAGGATTAGGGAGGTAGTGAACAATAGCTCATTAGTGAACCGAGCTAATGTTAATGGGCCTAGATTGTGTGTTCGGACTGAACACGGAATATCCAGATCCGTTAGGAGGCCTAACCCTAATTTTTCCTCATGGTCCCTGCCGTAGCCTATATATCCTGTATTCTCTGGCTGCCACATTATTGATCATAAATCTGAAGCTTTCTCTAAATTCGTGATTCACGTAAGGAGAGAAAGAGAGGGCTGCCAAGAAAAAAGATTGGGAGATCGTCGCCTATACGATGTCCAACTCGAGGAAGGAATACGTGTAGAAGATCTTAGGGTCGTCTGCTCGAGATTGCCAGGAATTACTTATCTTCTTTCTGCCGCAGGTATAATTCATGAACCCTAGTTTTCGCCTAAGAAGGATTATAACACGTATTAAATCTGTTTAACTTTCTCGATCAATACGCACACCAAAGTAAGGGTCCTGGGAATCCCAAGTTCTATCAATTGGTATCAGAGCCACTTTCGATCTGTGTATTGATTGATACGTCCATGTTGTCCAAAAAACCTGCGCTGTGTAATAGTCGGTAGATGTAGATCTGTTCTAACTTGATTTTGCATGCATCTTAGATCCAACTATTATGGTCCAGTGCAAATTTTTGACTGTATTATTTAAACCACGGACATGTCGTGGATATTGTTGTTGCTGTGGATGTAATTAAAATCACGAAGGTTGATCGTGCTTATTATTTAAATTTTTCAATCAAGATTATGTGTGAACTCTTTCGGGAGGCATAGGATTGATGTAATTTTAATTATTTTGATCAATCGTGATGGCGGTGGTAGTTGTTTTCTGATGCCGGATGAGATGCTGGTTTTAAGCAGTCTAGAGGCAGACAGATGATTTTCGATGAAGGAATCGACAGCTAAAACCAGATTTTGGATTCGGATAGTTGAGGACGGAGCAGGAAAGATGACCATAATAGTTGGATATTTTTCTCTTATTTGTTGTCATTTTTCTTTTCTGATTATGCATGTTTATTATTGTGTGGATATTTTTTTGAAAACTAAGCCTACATTAATAATGGACAACGTGGACATAATATCAACTAGTAGAAAAATCCTCATTGAAAAAACTAAGTGGGAGAGGATATTATTTAGTATAAATTCTATGGTCTCCTTTACTGGTTTGTAGGTGTTGTAATTATACTTGCGTTGGCTTTAGTGCCTTCCTCCATATCGGATGAGTATAATTATGGATCACCAGTACAAACTTTCTTAGGGATAATTGTAGAAAGTTACCTAGTATTGTTCACTTCTTCATCTGAAGGAACTCATTACAAGGTAATGGACTTAGTATTAAGTAATGGTATACACTTAGATACAAATAATGGTAACCTCTCCATTGGAGTCATTGCTATTATTTGTATGACCAGAGCAAGACCAACATATTAATTTTATTTGTCATAAAGTTATGTTGACATGATAGTAAAATTAATAAGAAACCTACTTAAACAAAGTTGAATTTGTATACGTCCACACTATCGTTGCATGCTAAATTCATGGTGTCAAGATGTTGGTAAATTCTTATTATTGTTTTGAGGGAATCAATATTTAATTAATTCAAATAGTTTTTTTGCCCTACATAATTTTATTTATGTGATTCTCAGAATTTCAAAAATGGGTTCTTTCAGTCCACGTATGGTGATTCTTAAAGAAAACAAACTTGCTGGACCTAATTATATTGACTGGAAACGTAATTTGGACATTGTTCCGACTGCTGTGGAGTACAAATATACTTGTTGAGGAATGCCTACCTAAGCCTAATGCTAACTCTGATGAAGAGGTCAAGAGGCTAAAAAGTGGAAAAAGGCAGATGAGATGGCACGATGTTACATTCTGGCATCTATGTCAAATGTACTGCAACATCAGCATCAGGCCATGGCCACAGCTTATGACATGATGTATAACCTCAAGGAACTCTTCGGACATTAGAGTAGAGCAGCTAGGCAGTTTGCTATGAAATATTTGATGAATACAAAAATGGCTGAGGGTACACCAGTAAGGGATCATGTTCTCAAGATGATGGGTCATCTGAATAAGATAGAGATCCTTGGAGCTGAAATCGATGGGGAATCCGAGGTCGATATCATTCTCGGGACTCTGCCTAAAAGTTTTGACAATTTTTGCCTTAATTACAACATGAACAAATGTTGTATAGTTTAGCAGAACTTACAAAAGAGCTACAGGATGCTGAATATCTCTTTAGGAAGAGTGGCCATGTTTTTGTTTATGAAAAGGCTTTTACTTCTAAGCCAAAAGGCGGTAAGAAGAAGAATAACATTCAGAAATAGGCAAACTCAGCAAAAAAGGGCATGGGACCTCAAGGTGCGGTGAAAAAGCCGAAAGGCAAATGTTTCAAGTGCAAAGGGTCAGGACATTGGAAGACTGATTGTCCACTTCTCAACAAGGGAACAAAGAAGGTATATCTCATTTACTAGTAGTTGAAACATGTTTAGCGGTGTTATCTACCGGCACCTGGTGTGTAGATACAAGAGCCACTAATTATGTCTGTAATACATAGCAGGGGTTCCAGAAAACCAGACGGCTCTGTCATGGAGAGATATGCTTGTTCATGGGTGATGCTACAAAAGTATTGGTCGTTGCATTAGGAGATGTTACTTTATCTTTTGGTAGAAATAAGCCTTTGACATTGAGAGATTGTCTTTATGCACCTTCACTTAGAAAAAATTTAGTTTCTGTTTCTATGTTAGTTAAGGATGGATATTCAGTTGATTTTAATGACAATATTGTTATTAGAAAGAATAAATATTTTATCTGTTCTGGTGCATTGGTTGATGATCTGTATGTCAATAATCCTATTTCGCCCACAATGCAACTTATGAAAATAAATAATATGTCATCTAACTTAAATAAGAGAAAAGAACCTTATTGTATAAACCAAATATATCTTTGGCACTTGCGATTAGGGCATATTAACCTAAAAAGGATTTGAAGACTGGTTGAAGATGGACCTTTGAGTTCATTGGAAGTGGAGGCACTGCCAGTCTGTGAATCTTTCTTAGAAGGTAAAATAACAAAAAGGCCTTTTACGGCAAAGGGGTATAGGGCCAAAGATGTGTTGGAATTGGTTCATTCTGATTTGTGTGGACCCATGACTATCCAAGCTAGAGGTGGCTTTGAATATTTTGTCACATTTATTGACGATTATTCAAGGTATGAATACATTTATTTGATGCACCGTAAGTCTAAGTGCTTTGAGAAATTCAAAGAGTATAAGGCTGAAACGAAGAAACGTTATGGAAAAATATCAAGTCATTACGATCAGATCGTGATGGCGAGTACCTCTTTGGAGAGTTTAGGGATTATTTATCAGAGGGGGATTGCATCCCAATTGACTGTACCTGGAACGCCCCAGCAGAATGGTGTCATCGAAAGAAGGAATAGAACTCTTATGAGATGGTTAGATCAATGATGAGTTATTCAGATTTGCCAGATTCATTTTGGGGATATGCCTTAGAGACTGTAGCTTATATTTTAAACTTGGTTCCTTCTAAGTCAGTACCTCTTACTCCCACAGAGCTGTGGATTGGGCGTAAGCCTAGTCTGAAACATGTTCGCATTTGGGGTAGTCCAGCACATGTGTTTAATGGGAAAGCAGATAAGTTAGAATCTCATACGGAAGTATGTTTGTTTGTAGGCTATCTAAGTGAAACGAAAGGAGGTTTATTTTATAGTCCTAAGGATCAAAAGGTCATTGTTAGCACCAATGCCCGATTCTTAGAGGAAACTATGTGATGAACCATAAACCCACAAGTAGCGTTGTTTTAGAAGAACTGAGAGGTGAGACACCAAGTACTTCAGTACCAAAGTACAAGAGGATAAACCATAAATAAATGCACAACGTGTCACAAATGTTACAGCACCACCGATAGTGCCTCATCGTAGTGGGAGGGTTGTAATACAACCTGATAGATATATTCTTGGAAGAGTCGTCAGACTTCATCCTGAGGAACAAGATCATGATCCCTGTACCTACAATGAAGCACTCCAAGATAAAGATGCAGAGTCTTGGCAAAAAGCAATGATATCTGAAATAGAATCTATAGATTCTAATCAGGTCTGGGAGCTTGTAGAACCACCATTGGTGTAAAAGCTGTTGGATGCAAGTGGGTCTATAAGAGAATAAGAGGATCAGATGGTAAGGTTGAAACCTTTAAAGCTCGGCTTGTAGCAAAAGGTTTTACTCAAAGAGAGGGTATCGATTATGAGTAAACCTTTTCTCTAGTAGCCATGCTTAAGTCTATCCAGATTCTTTTATCTTACAGCTCATCTTGATTATGAGATTTTGCAAATGGATGTCAAGATAGCTTTCCTTAGTGGAAGTCTTGAGGAAGACATCTATATGAAGCAACCAGATAGATTCATTGAAAAGGGCCAAGAGCATCTTGTTTGTAAGCTCAAGAAGTCCATTTATGGACTTAAGCAAGATTCCAGATCTTCGAACATATGTTTTGATTAGGTGATAAAATCCTATGGATTTGATCAATGTCAGGATAAATCATGTGTATACAGAAAGTATGACGAAACGTGATGGTGTTCCTAGTACTTTATGTGGATGACATCTTACTCATTGGAAACAATGTGAAGGTGTTATCTGATGTAAGGGTATGGTTATCCAAACAATTGGATATGAAGGACTTGGGAGAAGTAGGTCACATCCTTGGGGTCAAAGTTCTACGAGATCACCAGAAAAGGACGTTGGGCTTATCCCAAGCTTCCTATATCCTTACTGTACTAACTCGTTTTAGTATGCAAAATTCTAAAAAATGTTTCTTACCTTTTAGACATGGAATTGCTCTATCAAAGGAGCAGTATCCGAGGACACCTAAAGAGAGAACATGAAGGCAGTTCCTTATGCTTCAGCAGTAGGAAGCTTAATGTATGCAATGCTATGTACGAGACCAGACATCTGCTTTGCCGTAGGCATGGTCAGCAGATATCAGTCTAACCCAGGACACGAGCACTGGACTGCCGTAAAGCATATTTTCAAGTACCTGAAAAGAACTAAAGAGTATATACTAGTTTACCAAGTAGATAGTTTAGTTCCCTTGGGGTATACAGACTCAGATTTTCAGTCAGATAGGGATTCCAGGAAATCTATCTCAGGTTATGTGTTTACTTTGGGATATGGAGCCATTGTGTGGAGGAGTATCAAGCAAAAATGTATTGCTGATTCCAACATGGAAGCCGAGTATGTGGCAGCCTCTGAGGCAGCCAAAGAAGCGGTTTGGCTCAGAAACTTTCTGTTGGACTTGGATATGGTACGTAGTTTGCCTAATTATATTACATTTTATTGTGATAATAGTGGTGCATTACAA
Organism: Iris pallida; assembly: GCA_029216955.1. Taxonomy (NCBI): domain Eukaryota; kingdom Viridiplantae; phylum Streptophyta; class Magnoliopsida; order Asparagales; family Iridaceae; genus Iris; species Iris pallida. The sequence goes on from JANAVB010007397.1 coordinate 16,125,365, forward strand.
ACTCGAAGGAACCACGACCCCATAAGACAGGTAAACACATTGAGCACAAGTACCACCTGATACGAGATTTCGTAAAGAAAGGAAAAGTTGCTTTGATCAAGATAGCATCAGCTGACAACCTAGCTGATCCCTTTACAAAAAGCTTACCAGCTAAGGCTTTTGATAGTCATGTTGAGGGAATGGGAGTCAGATGTGTAGCAGCATGGCTTTAAGTATAAGTGGGAGATTTGTAACAGTATACTGAAAAGCAATGCTTTGAGTATAGTAGGAGATTGTTAGGGTTATATACTAAAAGTATCACTTTTGTAGTAACCTTATTTCCTTAAATTTGAATGAGAATCATATGGGCAAATATTTGCATATTCTATTTCTTACAAGTATTAATGCAAATGTCTGATATTCTATATTATAGATAATATGGTGTGTGGTGTCACACAGAAGATATTATCAGTTCCCTATGGAGTATATAAATAGTTCACAACCTAGATGGATTTGGACAATCTATTGGAAAGGTTGTAGTGTAATCTGGTATTAGTCTATCTTGACTATAGGTTTACACTAGTACACTTTGTGTGTATTGAACAGGACCACTTGAGGTTGTTCTCTTTGTATTGACTACATAAGAGAACAAACACTCAGTTATTATGGATGCTTGTGCTCTTAATCCGGATATAACAGACATGTATATGCAGTGTGCATTACTTTGACTCATGAAAGAGTGAGATTCATTATAGATCAACAACCTCTATGAATTGGGTAATAATATTATATGTATGATGGGCTGTTGATTATAAATAGAATCCATGTCCCGATACATTGGGTTGATGATGTCCCTTAAGGAGCTCATAAGGATTGTCATATAAATCCTGCAGGTGGATTATATCCGACATGACAAATAAAGTTTAGCGGTACTACTTAAGGATAAAAAATGTTGAATCAATATAGTTGTCAGTAACTTAATTTGATCGACGGACATACGATATCTTAACATGGGGAGCCAAACGAGCATATAATAAAAGGAGCCCACAACATAATTTGGGATTAGGAAGATAGTGCAACAATAGCTCATTAGTGGACCGAGCTATTGCTAACGGGCCTGGATTGTGTGTTCGGGCTGAACACGGGATATCCAGATCCGTTAGGAGGCATAACCCTAATTTTTTCTCATGGTCCCTGCCGTAGCTTATATATACCTCTATTCTCTAGCTGCCACATTATTGATTATAAATCTGAAGCTTTCTCTAAATTCGTGATTCACGTAAGGAGAGAAAGAGAGGGCTGCCGAGGAGAAGAAAAGGTTGGGAGATCGTCGCCCATACGACGTCCAACTCGAGGAAGGAATACGTACAAAAAGATCTTGGGGTCGTCCGCTCGAGATTACCAGGAATTACTTGTCTTCTTTCCGCCGCAGGTATAATTCGTGAACCCTAGTTTCCGTCTAAGAAGGGTTATAACATGTATTAAATCTGTTTAACTTTCTATCGCTCAATACGCACACCAAAGTAAGTGTCCTGGGAATCTCCAGTTCCATCATCCATATCCTCACTCTTGCGTGCAGCTCCTCTACGCGCACAAAAGGAATGTAGGAATGGAGACCTCAATAACTCTCCACAAGCGTAAAGCAAGGGAGGAGTCTGCGGCGCAGGGCATGTCTAAACCAAGGCACAACTACACCCAGATCACCATCAACTGTTGCTGTTACCAAACAGTCGCGTCAACGCCAAAGAGGCGGTCCGTCTTCCAAAGACTGTAACCGATGGCATCTAGTGAAGAAGAAGATGAACTCCACGTTGCTTCATGCAACGCGGTACAGGGTTCTCCATGTCGCAAAAAGCTTTCCAAGAATCCTTCCGTTTTGACCAACAAGCCTAAAAACCGGCCTGGGGTAGCAAGACGGCACTGTCCAGTACGGGTGTGTTTCATGGCATGCACTATAAATCAGGATCCTTACCACAAGGAGATGACGCTTCAACTACAACATTTGCTGGGGGTAGCCAACCCTCCACCATTCATGTCATCCCTCATTTCAACCCAATAAAGGATTGTATGACACAAACGCTTCCATAGGCGCAAGCAGCCAAAAAGTTGGGGATAGCAATTACAATGAGTCTGAGGATGTATTCAACCTACCGGTTTATCCTTAAGATGACGGAACTCAGGCGTCTGAACCAGAGAGCGACAGATCCACCGTCCCTTCTACCTATCCCCACATGATGTCCATGTTTATGGCTGAAGGCGACAACATGGACAGTAGCAAAGGATCCATTCAGCAGAAGCATATAGAGGCCCTTGAGATGGGCCTAAATTTGTTGAACGATACTATGAAGACCTTGGCTTCCATCATCTTGGAGATCAAGGAGAAAATGACACCCACTGTCTCCACTCCTACAAACCAAGACCCGTAGACTAACGGCGAGTCTAATGCGCCTCGTATCCTGAGCCAAGCAGTGTCCCCATCATCTACTCCATCAACAATGGGACCTGCAATGTCGAGTGAAGTACAACAGGCCCTCAAAGAGTTATATGCTCGCCATGATGCCAGATAAAAGTGAGAATCACTCCAAAAGATGGGAATTCGGCAACCATATCATGTCGAATGGGATAACGTGATCTATCCTCCCAAATATAATCCATAGACGCTCATGCCATTCAATACGAAGGAGTCTCCTCATCGATACTTGAGGTACTTTGCCTCAGTAACCAGGCATCTACTAAAGGATGATGATATGCTTGCCAACATATTCGTAGGAGCTCTGCATGGGGTGGCCTACGAATGGTTTTGTAGCCTTTCAGATAATTGTATCTCGTCGTTCGAAGACTTGAAGCGCATATTCCTTAATCGATTCTACGAAGGAGGAATGGACATGACAATGTCAACTCTCATGGATATTGTCCAGAAGGAGAAGGAACCTGTACACGCATACATTGAGGGTTTTCGGCAGGCAGCCCTGAGGTTACCTCCTGGGCTACCCGAACCCATGCTTATGGACTCATACGAAAAAAACATACTTCATGCAATCAAATTATGGCACAGTGCTCCATGCGTAGAGTGGACGCCTTTCATTATAGAGATGGATGTGGCAAAAAGAAAGCCCGAGATGCACATCTATTGGGATTGGGTTTCCCATCACTTGAAGACAAAGGGAGGCGCTCGTCTAGCAATAACCCCATTCCCAATGATGGTAAAGGAAAGCAGGCGATGACCATCAACATCTCCAAGGGTTCAGTAACAATGAATCCGAATCCGACCGAAGTACAGAGGCCGAAAGAGACCTACTCCTTCAACGACAAAGACACACTAGAACTCTTCGATATATTGACAAGGGGTGGCAAGCTTCAACTACTGCCTCTAAAGCGCCCCGATGAAGTAGGAAAGGTGGCAACCCCATGTATTGCTACTATTACTAGTATGTCCACCATTCAACATGTGATTGCGACGTATTAAAAAGATAGATCCAGCGCCTTATTGACGCCAAAGTCATCTCACTTGACTATGAGGAAAAGACTGTTATTGCCAAAATGGTCACTCTTCAGTTCGAAAGTTTTTTGAAGATAGAGGCTCAAGACGGCGTCGTCCCTATCCTGAGAGCGACAGTGGAAGTAGTCAATCTTCCACCGACCCGTGACAACGCTCAAGGCCTCATCCAATTTACAACGTCGTGAGGCAAAGTTATGTGGGTCCACCCTGATCTTTCCCCAGACATGATGATGCCTGCAGCACACTCTTTCAAGGAAAAAAAAGTCAAATCATGTCACATGGTCTCACATCGACTGAAGACTCTCTGGTTACCACTCCCTCGGCTCACCAGCGAGAAGATTACCAAGCTCCAGAGGAAGAAACATCTCCACCGGTTGTGGCCTCTGTCCCCGAGGCGTCAGAAGCAGGCCTGTCTCAAGCCCCTGCCTTCGATAAGCAGAGGCAGAAGGGGGTTCGCTTTGACAAACTTATAAGAAAAGACTCAGCTGTAGGGCCGATTAAGCCCAATGACTTCGATATATTGGCGCAGCTTGCCAATACTCTGGCTCGGCTGTCACTCTTCGAGCTCCTCCGTCTCTCCAAAGAGACTCAAAATGCCTTCAGCGAAGCTTTATAGAACACTGAATCCTTCCTCACTCAGGTGCAACTACCCAAGGAGGATCATGTCGCTTGCCCACATTGCCACAGTGTGGTCGAGGTGATTCCTAACATCACCTTCACTCAGCAGGACATATTGCTAAAAATAACTGGCACAATAGGCCCCTGTACTACATATGGTATGTTGGTGCCATTAAGGTCGATCGCATCCATATTAACCATGGCTCTTATTTTAGCATCATCCTTCGGAGTTTACTCCAAGCTTTGGGGATCCGGATGGATCGGCTGACTGTGTCAAATACTACAATCAGCAGCTTCAACGCTGGAAAGAGTGAGCCCCTGGGCAAGATTTGCTTGAAATGCCAAATAGGCGATCTCCAGATAGACGTGACTTGTTACATCATTGATGCTGATATAAACTACAACATGCTATTGGGTCAACCATAGATTTTATTCATGAATCGTGCCCTCCACTCTCCACCAATGCATGAAGTATGTGGCCAACGATGGGACTATCAAGACCGAGTTTGTTGACATCGATCCGTTTCGAGGACTCGAAGCGTACTATACAGATGCTGAGCTATACAAGTCAGTCCCATAGGACGATGATGCCAATGATGCCGACGACGAGGTATATACTGCACCAAAAAGCGTGGCTATGACAGAAGAACCATTGAGGGTTCAATTGAAGAGGAAACCTTCCAAGACGTCAGCTTCTCTCATAATTAAGCTTCGAGGAAAGGCTCCAGCTCGGTCTCCCTCAACGATATCAGCTGCTATCCAGGAGCCTATGAAAATAAAGCTTCCCCGAAAGGCGCCAAAGTCAACTCTGAGGTCGCAGGAACCTCCGACTACAGCCTCTTTGGTAGTCAAGTTGAAGGAGAAACCTCCTCCACCTTCTTCCACGACAGCCCTAGTGCTCATAGATGAAGACTTAGGAGACTACGTATGCACAGATACCGAGGTACACTCCTTAGATGATGTAATTCCCCGGGATAAGATTTTGTATTTCATTAATAGAAAGTTGTCTTTGAATTACTCGCATGCAGAACACTAAATATTTCTTGGACAACGCTCTGTATATGTTACAACACAATTGACAATCGCTAATCTCGCAAGCTAAGTTGTCACTCTCCCAGGCGCCTACTTCTTGGTTCCAGCAAGGAAGAAAGAAAAAGAAACCATTATCTTTGATCGATTGGAGCATCCTTAACGGCTGGCTCTGGCAGAACCAGAACCCGATAACGGTAAGATGCAACTCTACCGTTACACTACCCAAGCCAAACACCTTATCCAGAAAATGGGTTACGACTTGAACAATGACAGAGGACTAAATTATGGCAAAGGTCGACGCCTTCCTTTGCGACTTCGTGCTCTAAAGGAAAAGTCCTAAAATTATTACCAACGTACTCGCCGGGGGTTGGGTTACTTACACCCACAGCAACTTCGGAGAGTTCAGAGCCAGTGGTCCTGATGCATTCACATTCCTCTGACTCCTCAACCTGGGACTCTGACACCAGTATCGGCCAAGTCTTCAAAAGGATAATGTCTGTCAATATGGCCTCTGTAGATCCTCCAGTCGAGGTTGAAGACCAGTTACTCGAATTCTTCGAGGTGGAACCATGGGCTCAATGCCTAGGATCCCAATGGGAATGGCGCTTCGAACAGCGCAAACCTTCCACTGAAGATGAGGTCATCCAAGTTGAGCTGGGAGATGAGGCTTCCACTAAACCCATCTTTATTAGCAAAAGCTTGACTGGAGAAGACAAAGAATCTCTGATATAGCTTATCCGAGAGTACATCGATGTCTTTGCTTGGAGCTAAGAAGACATGTCGGATTTAGAACCGCAAATCGCCATACAACGTCTCAACATCTTGCCCGATGCTAAGCCTGTCAGCAGGACCATGATTGGGGCCGAGCATCGATATAATCCTCTAGAGAAGGAGTGTCTTGCTCTGCTCTTCACCATCCAGAAGACGTGCCATTATATGGTCGGACAGACAATCCATGTTGTCTTCCGAGTCAACCCCCTCAGAGTCCTCATGACTAAGCTAGGGCTTTAAACTTGTGATTAGCCACATGGGTGATACTCTTGACTCCTTATGATATGGTGTTTGACCCACAAAAGGCAGTCAAGGGACAGGCATTGGCTGACTTTTTAGCGGCACACCCTGTGCTATAGACATCAAAGCTCTACGACGACATTCCTGATGAAGTCCTAGAGTCCAATGTCATCTCAGATAACTCTATTTGGCGTATGTTCTTTGACGACACTTCAAGAACAAGATCGAAGAACGAGATCATCACAAGGGTCAGAGTCGTTCTTGTCACTTCCGACGGCCTAGTCATCCACCGTGCATATTCTCTCATGGAGTCATGTACCAATAATGTTGTTGAGTATAACGCTCTCATCATTGTGCTCCAGCTCGCTAAACAGTTGGGGGTTGACTGCATCGAGGCCTATGGTGACTTAAAACTATTATCAACCAGGTTCGAGGACAATACGATGTTTAACATGAAGATCTGGTTCCTTCACCACACAGCAATTGATATCATTTTTACCTTTACTGGGTTCTTTATAGAATATTTATCTCGGTTGCAAAACTTGGTGGCCGACGCACTCGCTGGCCTCATCGCTTCCCTGACATCTTCCGCTGGAACCCAATATACCGACTGTGATGGGATGAGAGCTGGTTTGCCCGAAGAATAATCTACGTACGTGTGTAAGTTACTCAGTACAAATAGGCACTAATGTTGACGTTCGGGACTGGCGATTCCCATTCGTAGACTATGCAGTCTACGAAATCCTACCCGAAGACCTGAAGGAAGCTACTTATATCAAGAGACACTCTTTCATGTTCTTCTACGATAGTCTACAGAAATCCTACCCGAAGACCCGAATGAAGCTACTTCTGTCAAGTGACACTCTCTCTAGTTCTTCTGCGATATGGCTACCAAAATACTGTATCCTCGTTCATATGATGGGCTTCTCCTGTGATGTTTATTTAAGACAGAAGCATTAAAGGCACTCCGACAGGCATACGATTGCACCTGCAGAGCCCATCAGCCTGGTCCTAAGTTACAAGATCGACTGCGTCGCATGGGCTACTACTGGCCCATTATGATTGCAGATGTCGTAGATTATGCAAAGAAGTGTCGGGTATGTCGGTTGCATGCTGACTTCATCCACCAGCCTTCTGAGTTTCTATACCCGATGACGGCCGCTGGACATTTGAAGCATGGGGAATAGACATTATTGGGCCGATTAGCCCACCGTCCTTCAAAGGACAGGTTCATCCTCGCCATCATCGACTATTTTTCCAAGTGGGCATAAGTAGTACCTCTGGCTGAGGTAAAAACCTCGAACGTGATTAACTTTGTTAAGCTTCACGTCATATACCGCTTTGAAGTTTCCAGGAGGATCATCCACGACAATGGCCCTCAGTTCGTGAGCCACGCATTCCATCGGTTTTGCAATAAGAATCGGATACAGAATATAACATCGACGGCTTTATAATCCTACAACAAATGGACTAGCTGAAGCATTCAACAAGACTATTGTCAAGCTGCTCAAGAAAGTCGTATCTTCTAATAAGCACGACTGAAATTAAAAGCTAGGCGAATGTCTCTGTGCTTACCGTACGACAATTCGGACACCCACGGGTAACACACCATTTTTCCTTGTCTATGGAAGCGAGGCGGTGCTCCCTCTGGAGATCCAGATCCTGTCTTACGGGTAGCCATCACCAACCAGCTGACTAATGAAGACAATCAATGCCAGCAGCTACAAGTGTTAGAGGCATTAACGAAAAGCGTCTGCTAGGTCAGCAATGGATCGAGCTTTATCAAGCTCAAATTTTTGAGGCCTTTGATAAAAAGGTCCAGGAAAGAACATTCCAAGTGGGTGTCCTCGTCTTATCAGTTCGAAGACCGATGGTGATGACTCACAAGACGGTTGGGAAGTTCGAGCCCAAGTGGGAAGGACCGTTCGTCATAGAGACGGTCTACTCCAATGGGGCTTACCGACTGGCCAAACCTCACGGCGACTTGCTAATGATGCCAATCAATGGCAAGTTCCTAAGCAAATACTATGTCTGAGGTCCAAATCGACATATATTTCTGCATCTCCTGCGGATGTTCATGAATTCTATTAACGAGTTCATCTCTCTCATATTCCCCCATTAGAGAAAATATTTCACATCCATATAACCTCTAAATTATTTTTCTACACCCTAACAAAGTCCGTGCCTACCACGTCCATATTACCTGTGAGTAGTCATTCCTTCCATGATAATCTCGTGTTGATAGCTATCTAGAAAATATTTCACGTCTAAACTACCTCTGAATTGTTATTCTGCACCCTAACGAAGTTCACATCTGCCACGTCCATATTACCTCTGAGTAGTCATTTTTTCCATGATAACCTTGTGTTGTCATAACTATTTAGAAAATATTTCACATCCATACCTGAATTGTTATTCTACACCCAATCGAAGATTGTGCCTACCATGTCCATATTACCTCTGAGTAGACATCTCTTCCATGACAATTTCTCGTGATTGTAATAATTATCTATAGAACCTTTCATGTATCGTTCTATACACCCACAGAGTCTATCCTTGCCATGTCCATATTACCTCGAGTAAGGAAGATCTTACCACCAAAAATTTTGTATTACCATGTCCATACAACCTCTGAGTAAAACACCCTATCCCCAGCAGAGTTATCTTCATCTCCTCACATTATACTACTACTAAGGGAATTCTCACTCTTGTACAAGAAAGTATATAGAAAAAGGCAAGCAGAGAAACAAAGCCAAAAAATTTATTTATAAAATGGAAAGGTTTTTCTTTCTTCTTCTACAAAAGAGTCTCTCGAAAAGCGAGAGACAAAAAGACGAAAGGATGTCAGCATTGAGAAGACCGATGCAAGACTTCTTCTAATCAGCTCCTCAGAAGAGCAACATGGGCCCAACCAGTGCTTTTGTTCGACGCTCTGCCTTCTGACGTCGAGCGGCTTCGTCCTCGAGCTGGGACAGGTTTTGGCGCACAAGGGCCAGCTCTGCCAGACGGACGCTAATACTTTTTCTCTCCGAGCCAAGGTCTCGGAGCGTTGGCGAAGCACCTCCTGCTGGTCCTTCAACTTCTCCAACTCTCTTTCGGCGGAGCCAACAAAGTCTCTTCTAACTTTTGAATCTAATTCCGTAGGGCCTCATACTGTTCCTCCGAGGCTGTGCAACGACAGACCTGAACCTCTTCTGCGTCGGTCTCTGCTTCAATTTGGTAGCAACCTCGGCAAGTCTGTCAGTCAGGATGACATTTCATGCTGGAAAACTTCATAGGTCATTTCTCTAGCCCCGTAGCCGCTAGGGTCGAAAGACCGAGCTCAAGATTGTGAATCTCTGAGGCGGTGGCCTCCAATTTTGCCAGTAGATCCTCTATTGCGTCCGCCTTCGCCTCACACTCTAGATAGTCGCCAAGGCCACCAATTGGCCTCCACTATAGACCGGGCCCGTCTAAGTGATTGGTTAGTCCCGTAAGACACCCTCGATGTCGCGTGTCAAAGAACGACGAATTGTGCCCAGAATTAGGTTGGTATAGTATGCATTGTCAGCCAAACTGATCGGGGTCACCGGAGATGTCGTAAAGAAAGCCTCGGTGCAGTAGCGGCAGCCAACGCGCGTATAGGTATTACTGTCACCCCCACTTCCTGAATAGGGCTAATATGGTCATTTATGTTATTTTATTATTTTAAAATTATTGAAATATATTGTTAGTATTTTTTATATTAGTTAAATAGGTATTTTATTGATAGAGTTTTTATTTATAAAAGCTTAATATTAATAAATATATAAAATAAAATATTTAGTTTTGTTTATAAATAAATATAATATAATATATATATATATATATATATATATATAATATATATATATATTATATATATAATATATATATATATATATATTAGATATATATATATATATATATATATATATATATATATATATAATATATATATCTATATATATATATAAAATATATATATATATATAGATATATATATATATATAATAATATATATATTATATATATATATATATTATATATATATATATTATATATATATATATATATATAATATATATATATATATATATATATATATATATATATATATATATATATATATTATATATATATATATATATATATATATATATATCTATATATATATATATATATATATATATAAATATATATTATAATATATATATATATATATATATATATATATATATATATATAATATATATATATATATATATTATATATATATATATATATATATATATAGATTATATATATATATATATTATATATATAAATTATATATATATATATATATATATATATAATATATATATATATTATATATATATAATATATATATATATATATATATATATATATATATATATATATATATATATATATATATATATATATATATATAATTTATTTATAAACAAAAACTAAATATTATTTTATATTTATTAAATATATTAAAGCTTTATAAATAAAAACTCTATCAATAAAATACCTATTTAACTAATATATAAAAAAATACTAACAATATTTCAATAATTTTAAAATAATAAAATAACATAAATGACCATATTAGCCCTATTCAGGAAAGTGGGGGTGACAGTAATACCTAGACGCGCGTTGGCTGCCGCTACTGCACCGAGGCTTTCTATTACGACATCTCCGGTGACCCCGATCAGTTTGGCTGACAATGCATACTATACCAACCTAATTCTGGGCACAATTCGTCGTTCTTTGACACGCGACATCGAGGGTGTCTTGACGGGACTAACCAATCACTTAGACGGGCCCGGTCTATAGTGGAGGCCCAATTGGTGGCCTTGCTGCGACTATCTAGAGTGTGAGGCGAAGGCGGACGCAATAGAGGATCTACTGGCAAAATTGGAGGCCACCGCCTCAGAGATTCACAATCTTGAGCTCGGTCTTTCGACCCTAGCGGCTACGGGGCTAGAGAAAATGACCTATGAAGTTTTCCAGCATGAGCAGAAATGTCAGATCCTGACTGACAGACTTGCCGAGGTTGCTACCAAAATTGAAGCAGAGACCGACGCAGAAGAGGTTCAGGTCTGTCGTTGCACAGCCTCGGAGGAACAGTATGAGGCCCTACGGAATTAGATTCAAAAGTTAGAAGAGACTTTGTTGGCTCCGCCGAAAGAGAGTTGGAGAAGTTGAAGGACCAGCAGGAGGTGCTTCGCCAACGCTCCGAGACCTTGGCTCGGGAGAGAAAAAGTATTAGCGTCCGTCTGGCAGAGCTGGCCCTTGTGCGCCAAAACCTGTCCCAGCTCGAGGACGAAGCCGCTCGACGTCAGAAGGCAGAGCGTCGAACAAAAGCACTGGTTGGGCCCCATGTTGCTCTTCTGAGGAGCTGATTAGAAGAAGTCCTGCATCGGTCTTCTCAATGCTGACATCCTTTCGTCTTTTTGTCTCTCGCTTTTCGAGAGACTCTTTTGTAGAAGAAGAAAGAAAAACCTTTCCATTTTATAAATAAATTTTTTGGCTTTGTTTCTCTGCTTGCCTTTTTGCTATATACTTTCTTGTACAAGAGTGAGAATTCCCTTAGTAGTAGTATAATGTGAGGAGATGAAGATAACTCTGCTGGGGATAGGGTGTTTTACTCAGAGGTTGTATGGACATGGTAAATACAAAATTTTTGGTGGTAAGATCTTCCTTACTCAGAGGTAATATGGACATGGCAAGGATAGACTCTGTGGGTGTATAGAACGATACATGAAAGGTTCTATAGATAATTATTACAATCACGAGAAATTGTCATGGAAGAGATGTCTACTCAGAGGTAATATGGACATGGTAGGCACAATCTTCGATTGGGTGTAGAATAACAATTCAGAGCTAGTATGGATGTGAAATATTTTCTAAATAGTTATGACAACACAAGGTTATCATGGAAAAAATGACTACTCAGAGGTAATATGGACGTGGCAGATGTGAACTTCGTTAGGGTGCAGAATAACAATTCAGAGGTAGTTTAGACGTGAAATATTTTCTAGATAGCTATGACAACACGAGATTATCATGGAAGGAATGACTACTCACAGGTAATATGGACGTGGTAGGCACGGACTTTGTTAGGGTGTAGAAAAATAATTTAGAGGTTATATGGATGTGAAATATTTTCTCTAATGGGGGAATATGAGAGAGATGAACTCGTTAATAGAATTCATGAACATCCGCAGGAGATGCAGAAATATATGTCGATTTGGACCTCAGACATAGTATTTGCTTAGGAACTTGCCATTGATTGGCATCATTAGCAAGTCGCCGTGAGGTTTGGCCAGTCGGTAAGCCCCATTGGAGTAGACCGTCTCTATGACGAACGGTCCTTCCCACTTGGGCTCGAACTTCCCAACCGTCTTGTGAGTCATCACCTATCGGTCTTCGAACTGATAAGACGAGGACACCCACTTGGAATGTTCTTTCCTGGACCTTTTTATCAAAGGCCTCAAAAATTTGAGCTTGATAAAGCTCGATCCATTGCTGACCTAGCAGACGCTTTTCGTCTAATGCCTCTAACACTTGTAGCTGCTGGCATTGATTGTCTTCATTAGTCAGCTGGTTGGTGATGGCTACCCGTAAAGACAGGATCTGGATCTCCAGAGGGAGCACCGCCTCGCTTCCATAGACAAGGAAAAATGGTGTGTTACCCGTGGGTGTCCGAATTGTCGTACGGTAAGCACAGAGACATTCGCCTAGCTTTTAATTTCAGTCGTGCTTATTAGAAGATACGACTTTCTTGAGCAGCTTGACAATAGTCTTATTGAATGCTTCAGCTAGTCCATTTGTTGTAGGATTATAAAGCCGTCGATGTTATATTCTGTATCCGATTCTTATTGCAAAACCGATGGAATGCGTGGCTCACGAACTGAGGGCCATTGTCGTGGATGATCCTCCTGGAAACTTCAAAGCGGTATATGACGTGAAGCTTAACAAAGTTAATCACGTTCGAGGTTTTTACCTCAGCCAGAGGTACTACTTATGCCCACTTGGAAAAATAGTCGATGATGGCGAGGATGAACCTGTGTCCTTTGAAGGACGGTGGGCTAATCGGCCCAATAATGTCTATTCCCCATGCTTCAAATGTCCAGCGGCCGTCATCGGGTATAGAAACTCAGAAGGCTGGTGGATGAAGTCAGCATGCAACCGACATACCCGACACTTCTTTGCATAATCTACGACATCTGCAATCATAATGGGCCAGTAGTAGCCCATGCGACGCAGTCGATCTTGTAACTTAGGACCAGGCTGATGGGCTCTGCAGGTGCAATCGTATGCCTGTCGGAGTGCCTTTAATGCTTCTGTCTTAAATAAACATCACAGGAGAAGCCCATCATATGAACGAGGATACAGTATTTTGGTAGCCATATCGCAGAAGAACTAGAGAGAGTGTCACTTGACAGAAGTAGCTTCATTCGGGTCTTCGGGTAGGATTTCTGTAGACTATCGTAGAAGAACATGAAAGAGTGTCTCTTGATATAAGTAGCTTCCTTCAGGTCTTCGGGTAGGATTTCGTAGACTGCATAGTCTACGAATGGGAATCGCCAGTCCCGAACGTCAACATTAGTGCCTATTTGTACTGAGTAACTTACACACGTACGTAGATTATTCTTCGGGCAAACCAGCTCTCATCCCATCACAGTGGCGGTATATTGGGTTCCAGCGGAAGATGTCAGGGAAGCGATGAGGCCAGCGAGTGCGTCGGCCACCAAGTTTTGCAACCGAGATAAATATTCTATAAAGAACCCAGTAAAGGTAAAAATGATATCAATTGCTGTGTGGTGGTAAGGAACCAGATCTTCATGTTAAACATCGTATTGTCCTCGAACCTGGTTGATAATTAGTTTTAAGTCACCATAGGCCTCGATGCAGTCAACCCCCAACTGTTTAGCGAGCTGGAGCACAATGATGAGAGCGTTATACTCAACAACATTATTGGTACATGACTCCATGAGAGAATATGCACGGTGGATGACTAGGCCGTCGGAAGTGACAAGAACGACTCTGACCCTTGTGATGATCTCGTTCTTCGATCTTGTTCTTGAAGTGTCGTCAAAGAACATACGCCAAATAGAGTTATCTGAGATGACATTGGACTCTAGGACTTCATCAGGAATGTCGTCGTAGAGCTTTGATGTCTATAGCACAGGGTGTGCCGCCAAAAGTCAGCCAATGCCTGTCCCTTGACTGCCTTTTGTGGGTCAAACACCATATCATAAGGAGTCAAGAGTATCACCCATGTGGCTAATCACAAGTTTAAAGCCCCTAGCTTAGTCATGAGGACTCTGAGGGGGTTGACTCGGAAGACAACATGGATTGTCTGTCCGACCATACAATGGCACGTCTTCTGGATGGTGAAGAGCAGAGCAAGACACTCCTTCTCTAGAGGATTATATCGATGCTCGGCCCCAATCATGGTCCTGCTGACAGGCTTAGCATCGGACAAGATGTTGAGACGTTGTATGGCGATTTACGGTTCTAAATCCGACATGTCTTCTTAGCTCCAAGCAAAGACATCGATGTACTCTCGGATAAGCTATATCAGAGATTCTTTGTCTTCTCCAGTCAAGCTTTTGCTAATAAAGATGGGTTTAGTGGAAGCCTCATCTCCCAGCTCAACTTGGATGACCTCATCTTCAGTGGAAGGTTTGCGCTGTTCGAAGCGCCATTCCCATTGGGATCCTAGGCATTGAGCCCATGGTTCCACCTCGAAGAATTCGAGTAACTGGTCTTCATCCTCGACTCGAGGATCTACAGAGGACCATATTGACAGACATTATCCTTTTGAAGACTTGGCCGATACTGGTGTCAGAGTCCCAGGTTGAGGAGTCAGAGGAATGTGAATGCATCAGGACCACTGGCTCTGAACTCTCCGAAGTTGCTGTGGGTGTAAGTAACCCAACCCCCGGCGAGTACGTTGGTAATAATTTTAGGACTTTTCCTTTGGAGCACGAAGTCGCAAAGGAAGGCGTTGACCTTTGCCATAATTTAGTCCTCTGTCATTGTTCAAGTCGTAACCCATTTTCTGGATAAGGTGTTTGGCTTGGGTAGTGTAACGGTAGAGTTGCATCTTACCGTTATCGGGTTCTGGTTCTGCCAGAGCCAGCCGTTAAGGATGCTCCAATCGATCAAAGATAATGGTTTCTTTTTCTTTCTTCCTTGCTGGAACCAAGAAGTAGGCGCCTGGGAGAGTGACAACTTAGCTTGCGAGATTAGCGATTGTCAATTGTGTTTGTAACATATACAGAGCGTTGTCCAAGAAATATTTAGTGTTCTGCATGCGAGTAATTCAAAGACAACTTTCTATTAATGAAATACAAAATCTTATCCCGGGGAATTACATCATCTAAGGAGTGTACCTCGGTATCTGTGCATACGTAGTCTCCTAAGTCTTCATCTATGAGCACTAGGGCTGTCGTGGAAGAAGGTGGAGGAGGTTTCTCCTTCAACTTGACTACCAAAGAGGCTGTAGTCGGAGGTTCCTGCGACCTCAGAGTTGACTTTGGCGCCTTTCGGGGAAGCGTTATTTTCATAGGCTCCTGGATAGCAGCTGATATCGTCGAGGGAGACCGAGCTGGAGCCTTTCCTCGAAGCTTAATTACGAGAGAAGCTGACGTCTTGGAAGGTTTCCTCTTCAATTGAACCCTCAATGGTTCTTCTGTCATAGCCACGCTTTTTGGTGCAGTATATACCTCGTCGTCGGCATCATTGGCATCATCGTCCTATGGGACTGACTTGTATAGCTCAGCATCTGTATAGTACGCTTCGAGTCCTCGAAACGGATCGATGTCAACAAACTCGGTCTTGATAGTCCCATCGTTGGCCACATACTTCATGCATTGGTGGAGAGTGGAGGGCACGATTCATGAATAAAATCTATGGTTGACCCAATAGCATGTTGTAGTTTATATCAGCATCAATGATGTAACAAGTCACGTCTATCTGGAGATCGCCTATTTGGCATTTCAAGCAAATCTTGCCCAGGGGCTCACTCTTTCCAGCGTTGAAGCTGCTGATTGTAGTATTTGACACAGTCAGCCGATCCATCCGGATCCCCAAAGCTTGGAGTAAACTCCGAAGGATGATGCTAAAATAAGAGCCATGGTTAATATGGATGCGATCGACCTTAATGGCACCAACATACCATATGTAGTACAGGGGCCTATTGTGCCAGTTATTTTTAGCAATATGTCCTGCTGAGTGAAGGTGATGTTAGGAATCACCTCGACCACACTGTGGCAATGTGGGCAAGCGACATGATCCTCCTTGGGTAGTTGCACCTGAGTGAGGAAGGATTCAGTGTTCTATAAAGCTTCGCTGAAGGCATTTTGAGTCTCTTTGGAGAGACGGAGGAGCTCGAAGAGTGACAGCCGAGCCAGAGTATTGGCAAGCTGCGCCAATATATCGAAGTCATTAGGCTTAATCGGCCCTACAGCTGAGTCTTTTCTCATAAGTTTGTCAAAGCGAACCCCCTTCTGCCTCTGCTTATCGAAGGCAGGGGCTTGAGACAGGCCTGCTTCTGACGCCTCGGGGACAGAGGCCACAACCGGTGGAGATGTTTCTTCCTCTGGAGCTTGGTAATCTTCTCGCTGGTGAGCCGAGGGAGTGGTAACCAGAGAGTCTTCAGTCGATGTGAGACCATGTGACATGATTTGACTTTTTTTTCCTTGAAAGAGTGTGCTGCAGGCATCATCATGTCTGGGGAAAGATCAGGGTGGACCCACATAACTTTGCCTCACGACGTTGTAAATTGGATGAGGCCTTGAGCGTTGTCACGGGTCGGTGGAAGATTGACTACTTCCACTGTCGCTCTCAGGATAGGGACGACGCCGTCTTGAGCCTCTATCTTCAAAAAACTTTCGAACTGAAGAGTGACCATTTTGGCAATAACAGTCTTTTCCTCATAGTCAAGTGAGATGACTTTGGCGTCAATAAGGCGCTGGATCTATCTTTTTAATACGTCGCAATCACATGTTGAATGGTGGACATACTAGTAATAGTAGCAATACATGGGGTTGCCACCTTTCCTACTTCATCGGGGCGCTTTAGAGGCAGTAGTTGAAGCTTGCCACCCCTTGTCAATATATCGAAGAGTTCTAGTGTGTCTTTGTCGTTGAAGGAGTAGGTCTCTTTCGGCCTCTGTACTTCGGTCGGATTCGGATTCATTGTTACTGAACCCTTGGAGATGTTGATGGTCATCGCCTGCTTTCCTTTACCATCATTGGGAATGGGGTTATTGCTAGACGAGCGCCTCCCTTTGTCTTCAAGTGATGGGAAACCCAATCCCAATAGATGTGCATCTCGGGCTTTCTTTTTGCCACATCCATCTCTATAATGAAAGGCGTCCACTCTACGCATGGAGCACTGTGCCATAATTTGATTGCATGAAGTATGTTTTTTTCGTATGAGTCCATAAGCATGGGTTCGGGTAGCCCAGGAGGTAACCTCAGGGCTGCCTGCCGAAAACCCTCAATGTATGCGTGTACAGGTTCCTTCTCCTTCTGGACAATATCCATGAGAGTTGACATTGTCATGTCCATTCCTCCTTCGTAGAATCGATTAAGGAATATGCGCTTCAAGTCTTCGAATGACGAGATACAATTATCTGAAAGGCTACAAAACCATTCGTAGGCCACCCCATGCAGAGCTCCTACGAATATGTTGGCAAGCATATCATCATCCTTTAGTAGATGCCTGGTTACTGAGGCAAAGTACCTCAAGTATCGATGAGGAGACTCCTTCGTATTGAATGGCATGAGCGTCTATGGATTATATTTGGGAGGATAGATCACGTTATCCCATTCGACATGATATGGTTGCCGAATTCCCATCTTTTGGAGTGATTCTCACTTTTATCTGGCATCATGGCGAGCATATAACTCTTTGAGGGCCTGTTGTACTTCACTCAACATTGCAGGTCCCATTGTTGATGGAGTAGATGATGGGGACACTGCTTGGCTCAGGATACGAGGCGCATTAGACTCGCCGTTAGTCTACGGGTCTTGGTTTGTAGGAGTGGAGACAGTGGGTGTCATTTTCTCCTTGATCTCCAAGATGATGGAAGCCAAGGTCTTCATAGTATCGTTCAACAAATTTAGGCCCATCTCAAGGGCCTCTATATGCTTCTGCTGAATGGATCCTTTGCTACTGTCCATGTTGTCGCCTTCAGCCATAAACATGGACATCATGTGGAGATAGGTAGAAGGGACGGTGGATCTGTCGCTCTCTGGTTCAGACGCCTGAGTTCCGTCATCTTAAGGATAAACCGGTAGGTTGAATACATCCTCAGACTCATTGTAATTGCTATCCCCAACTTTTTGGCTGCTTGCGCCTATGGAAGCGTTTGTGTCATACAATCCTTTATTGGGTTGAAATGAGGGATTGACATGAATGGTGGAGGGTTGGCTACCCCCAGCAAATGTTGTAGTTGAAGCGTCATCTCCTTGTGGTAAGGATCCTGATTTATAGTGCATGCCATGAAACACACCCGTACTGGACAGTGCCGTCTTGCTACCCCAGGCCGGTTTTTAGGCTTATTGGTCAAAACGGAAGGATTCTTGGAAAGCTTTTTGCGACATGGAGAACCCTGTACCGCGTTGCATGAAGCAACGTGGAGTTCATCTTCTTCTTCACTAGATGCCATCGGTTACAGTCTTTGGAAGACGGACCGCCTCTTTGGCGTTGACGCGACTGTTTGGTAACAGCAACAGTTGATGGTGATCTGGGTGTAGTTGTGCCTTGGTTTAGACATGCCCTGCGTCGCAGACTCCTCCCTTGCTTTACGCTTGTGGAGAGTTATTGAGGTCTCCATTCCTACATTCCTTTTGTGCGCGTAGAGGAGCTGCACGCAAGAGTGAGGATATGGATGATGGAACTGGAGATTCCCAGGACACTTACTTTGGTGTGCGTATTGAGCGATAGAAAGTTAAACAGATTTAATACATGTTATAACCCTTCTTAGACGGAAACTAGGGTTCACGAATTATACCTGCGGCGGAAAGAAGACAAGTAATTCCTGGTAATCTCGAGCGGACGACCCCAAGATCTTTTTGTACGTATTCCTTCCTCGAGTTGGACGTCGTATGGGCGACGATCTCCCAACCTTTTCTTCTCCTCGGCAGCCCTCTCTTTCTCTCCTTACGTGAATCACGAATTTAGAGAAAGCTTCAGATTTATAATCAATAATGTGGCAGCTAGAGAATAGAGGATATATATAAGCTACGGCAGGGACCATGAGAAAAAATTAGGGTTATGCCTCCTAACGGATCTGGATATCCCGTGTTCAGCCCGAACACACAATCCAGGCCCGTTAGCAATAGCTCGGTCCACTAATGAGCTATTGTTGCACTATCTTCCTAATCCCAAATTATGTTTGTGGGCTCCTTTTATTATATGCTCGTTTGGCTCCCCATGTTAAGATATCGTATGTCCGTCGATCAAATTAAGTTACTGACAACTATATTGATTCAACATTTTTTATCCTTAAGTAGTACCGCTAAACTTTATTTGTCATGTCGGATATAATCCACCTGCAGGATTTATATGACAATCCTTATGAGCTCCTTAAGGGACATCATCAACCCAATGTATCGGGACATGGATTCTATTTATAATCAACAGCCCATCATACATATAATATTATTACCCAATTCATAGAGGTTGTTGATCTATAATGAATCTCACTCTTTCATGAGTCAAAGTAATGCACACTGCATATACATGTCTGTTATTATATCCGGATTAAGAGCACAAGCATCCATAATAACTGAGGTGTTTGTTCTCTTATGTAGTCAATACAAAGAGAACAACCTCAAGTGGTCCTGTTCAATACACACAAAGTGTACTAGTGTAAACCTATAGTCAAGATAGACTAATACCAGATTACACTACAACCTTTCCAATAGATTGTCCAAATCCATCTAGGTTGTGAACTATTTATATACTCCATAGGGAACTGATAATATGATCTTCTGTGTGACACCACACACCATATTATCTATAATATAGAATATCAGACATTTGCATTAATACTTGTAAGAAATAGAATATGCAAATATTTGCCCATATGATTCTCATTCAAATTTAAGGAAATAAGGTTACTACAAAAGTGATACTTTTAGTATATAACCCTAACAATCTCCTACTTATACTCAAAGTATTGCTTTTCAGTATACTGTTACAAATCTCCCACTTATACTTAAAGCCATGCTGCTACACATCTGACTCCCATTCCCTCAACATGACTATCAAAAGCCTTAGCTGGTAAGCTTTTTGTAAAGGGATCAGCTAGGTTGTCAGCTGATGCTATCTTGATCAAAGCAACTTTTCCTTTCTTTACGAAATCTCGTATCAGGTGGTACTTGTGCTCAATGTGTTTACCTGTCTTATGGGGTCGTGGTTCCTTCGAGTTTGTAATGCACCACTATTATCACAATAAAATGTAATATAATTAGGCAAACTACGTACCATATCCAAGTCCAACAGAAAGTTTCTGAGCCAAACCGCTTCTTTGGCTGCCTCAGAGGCTGCCACATACTCGGCTTCCATGTTGGAATCAGCAATACATTTTTGCTTGATACTCCTCCACACAATGGCTCCATATCCCAAAGTAAACACATAACCTGAGATAGATTTCCTGGAATCCCTATCTGACTGAAAATCTGAGTCTGTATACCCCAAGGGAACTAAACTATCTACTTGGTAAACTAGTATATACTCTTTAGTTCTTTTCAGGTACTTGAAAATATGCTTTACGGCAGTCCAGTGCTCGTGTCCTGGGTTAGACTGATATCTGCTGACCATGCCTACGGCAAAGCAGATGTCTGGTCTCGTACATAGCATTGCATACATTAAGCTTCCTACTGCTGAAGCATAAGGAACTGCCTTCATGTTCTCTCTCTTTAGGTGTCCTCGGATACTGCTCCTTTGATAGAGCAATTCCATGTCTAAAAGGTAAGAAACATTTTTTAGAATTTTGCATACTAAAACGAGTTAGTACAGTAAGGATATAGGAAGCTTGGGATAAGCCCAACGTCCTTTTCTGGTGATCTCGTAGAACTTTGACCCCAAGGATGTGACCTACTTCTCCCAAGTCCTTCATATCCAATTGTTTGGATAACCATACCCTTACATCAGATAACGCCTTCACATTGTTTCCAATGAGTAAGATGTCATCCACATAAAGTACTAGGAACACCATCACGTTTCGTCATACTTTCTGTATACACATGATTTATCCTGACATTGATCAAATCCATAGGATTTTATCACCTAATCAAAACATATGTTCGAAGATCTGGAATCTTGCTTAAGTCCATAAATGGACTTCTTGAGCTTACAAACAAGATGCTCTTGGCCCTTTTCAATGAATCTATCTGGTTGCTTCATATAGATGTCTTCCTCAAGACTTCCACTAAGGAAAGCTATCTTGACATCCATTTGCAAAATCTCATAATCAAGATGAGCTGTAATAGATAAAAGAATCTGGATAGACTTAAGCATGGCTACTAGAGAAAAGGTTTACTCATAATCGATACCCTCTCTTTGAGTAAAACCTTTTGCTACAAGCCGAGCTTTAAAGGTTTCAACCTTACCATCTGATCCTCTTATTCTCTTATAGACCCACTTGCATCCAACAGCTTTTACACCAATGGGTGGTTCTACAAGCTCCCAGACCTGATTAGAATCTATAGATTCTATTTCAGATATCATTGCTTTTTGCCAAGACTCTGCATCTTTATCTTGGAGTGCTTCATTGTAGGTACAGGGATCATGATCTTGTTCCTCAGGGATGAAGTCTGACGACTCTTCCAAGAACATATATCTATCAGGTTGTATTACAACCCTCCCACTACGATGAGGCACTATCGGTGGTGCTGTAACATTTGTGACACGTTGTGCATTTATTTATGGTTTATCCTCTTGTACTATTGGTACTGAAGTACTTGGTGTCTCACCTCTCAGTTCTTCTAAAACAACGCTACTTGTGGGTTTATGGTTCATCACATAGTTTCCTCTAAGAATCGGGCATTGGTGCTAACAATGACCTTTTGATCCTTAGGACTATAAAATAAACCTCCTTTCGTTTCACTTAGATAGCCTACAAACAAACATACTTCCGTATGAGATTCTAACTTATCTGCTTTCCCATTAAACACATGTGCTGGACTACCCCAAATGCGAACATGTTTCAGACTAGGCTTACGCCCAATCCACAGCTCTGTGGGAGTAAGAGGTACTGACTTAGAAGGAACCAAGTTTAAAATATAAGCTACAGTCTCTAAGGCATATCCCCAAAATGAATCTGGCAAATCTGAATAACTCATCATTGATCTAACCATCTCCATAAGAGTTCTATTCCTTCTTTCGATGACACCATTCTGCTGGGGCGTTCCAGGTACAGTCAATTGGGATGCAATCCCAGCCTCTGATAAATAATCCCTAAACTCTCCAAAGAGGTACTCGCCATCACGATCTGATCGTAATGACTTGATACATTTTCCATAACGTTTCTTCGTTTCAGCCTTATACTCTTTGAATTTCTCAAAGCACTTAGACTTACGGTGCATCAAATAAATGTATTCATACCTTGAATAATCGTCAATAAATATGACAAAATATTCAAAGCCACCTCTAGCTTGGATAGTCATGGGTCCACACAAATCAGAATGAACCAATTCCAACACATCTTTGGCCCTATACCCCTTTGCCGTAAAAGGCCTTTTTGTTATTTTACCTTCTAAGAAAGATTCACAGACTGGCAGTGCCTCCACTTCCAATGAACTCAAAGGTCCATCTTCAACCAGTCTTCAAATCCTTTTTAGGTTAATATGCCCTAATCGCAAGTGCCAAAGATATATTTGGTTTATACAATAAGGTTCTTTTCTCTTATTTAAGTTAGATGACATATTATTTATTTTCATAAGTTGCATTGTGGGCGAAATAGGATTATTGACATACAGATCATCAACCAATGCACCAGAACAGATAAAATATTTATTCTTTCTAATAACAATATTGTCATTAAAATCAACTGAATATCCATCCTTAACTAACATAGAAACAGAAACTAAATTTTTTCTAAGTGAAGGTGCATAAAGACAATCTCTCAATGTCAAAGGCTTATTTCTACCAAAAGATAAAGTAACATCTCCTAATGCAACGACCAATACTTTTGTAGCATCACCCATGAACAAGCATATCTCTCCATGACAGAGCCGTCTGGTTTTCTGGAACCCCTGCTATGTATTACAGACATAATTAGTGGCTCTTGTATCTACACACCAGGTGCCGGTAGATAACACCGCTAAACATGTTTCAACTACTAGTAAATGAGATATACCTTCTTTGTTCCCTTGTTTGAGAAGTGGACAATCAGTCTTCCAATGTCCTGACCCTTTGCACTTGAAACATTTGCCTTTCGGCTTTTTCACCGCACCTTGAGGTCCCATGCCCTTTTTTGCTGAGTTTGCCTATTTCTGAATGTTATTCTTCTTCTTACCGCCTTTTGGCTTAGAAGTAAAAGCCTTTTCATAAACAAAAACATGGCCACTCTTCCTAAAGAGATATTCAGCATCCTGTAGCTCTTTTGTAAGTTCTGCTAAACTATACAACATTTTGTTCATGTTGTAATTAAGGCAAAAATTGTCAAAACTTTTAGGCAGAGTCCCGAGAATGATATTGACCTCGGATTCCCCATCGATTTCAGCTCCAAGGATCTCTATCTTATTCAGATGACCCATCATCTTGAGAACATGATCCCTTACTGGTGTACCCTCAGCCATTTTTGTATTCATCAAATATTTCATAGCAAACTGCCTAGCTGCTCTACTCTAATGTCCGAAGAGTTCCTTGAGGTTATACATCATGTCATAAGCTGTGGCCATGGCCTGATGCTGATGTTGCAGTACATTTGACATAGATGCCAGAATGTAACATCGTGCCATCTCATCTGCCTTTTTCCACTTTTTATAAGCCTCTTTGACCTCTTCATCAGAGTTAGCATCAGGCTTAGGTAGGCATTCCTCAACAAGTACATATTTGTACTCCACAGCAGTCGGAACAATGTCCAAATTACGTTTCCAGTCAATATAATTAGGTCCAGCAAGTTTGTTTTCTTTAAGAATCACCATACGTGGACTGAAAGAACCCATTTTTGAAATTCTGAGAATCACATAAATAAAATTATGTAGGGCAAAAAAACTATTTGAATTAATTAAATATTGATTCCCTCAAAACAATAATAAGAATTTACCAACATCTTGACACCATGAATTTAGCATGCAACGATAGTGTGGACGTATACAAATTCAACTTTGTTTAAGTAGGTTTCTTATTAATTTTACTATCATGTCAACATAACTTTATGACAAATAAAATTAATATATTGGTCTTGCTCTGGTCATACAAATAATAGCAATGACTCCAATGGAGAGGTTACCATTATTTGTATCTAAGTGTATACCATTACTTAATACTAAGTCCATTACCTTGTAATGAGTTCCTTCAGATGAAGAAGTGAACACATACTAGGTAACTTTCTACAATTATCCCTAAGAAAGTTTGTACTGGTGATCCATAATTATACTCATCCGATATGGAGGAAGGCACTAAAGCCAACGCGCAAGTATAATTACAACACCTACAAACCAGTAAAGGAGACCATAGAATTTATACTAAATAAATATCCTCTCCCACTTAGTTTTTTAACAATGAGGATTTTTCTACTAGTTGATATTATGTCCACGTTGTCCATTATTAATGTAGGCTTAGTTTTTCAAAAAAATATCCACACAATAATAAACATGCATAATCAGAAAAAGAAAAATGACAACAAATAAGAGAAAAATATCCAACTATTATGGTCATCTTTCCTGCTCCGTCCTCAACTATCCGAATCCAAAATCTGGTTTTAGCTGTCGATTCCTTCATCGAAAATCATCTGTCTGCCTCTAGACTGCTTAAAACCAGCATCTCATCCGGCATCAGAAAACAACTACCACCGCCATCACGATTGATCAAAAATAATTAAAATTACATCAATCCTATGCCTCCCGAAAGAGTTCACACATAATCTTGATTGAAAAATTTAAATAATAAGCACGATCAACCTTCGTGATTTTAATTACATCCACAGCAACAACAATATCCACGACATGTCCGTGGTTTAAATAATACAGTCAAAAATTTGCACTGGACCATAATAGTTGGATCTAAGATGCATGCAAAATCAAGTTAGAACAGATCTACATCTACCGACTATTACACAGCGCAGGTTTTATTGGACAACATGGACGTATCAATCAATACACAGATCGAAAGTGGCTCTGATACCAATTGATAGAACTTGGGATTCCCAGGACCCTTACTTTGGTGTGCGTATTGATCGAGAAAGTTAAACAGATTTAATACGTGTTATAATCCTTCTTAGGCGAAAACTAGGGTTCATGAATTATACCTACGGCAGAAAGAAGATAAGTAATTCCTGGCAATCTCGAGCAGACGACCCTAAGATCTTCTACACGTATTCCTTCCTCGAGTTGGACATCGTATAGGCGACGATCTCCCAATCTTTTTTTCCTTGGCAGCCCTCTCTTTCTCTCCTTACGTGAATCACGAATTTAGAGAAAGCTTCAGATTTATGATCAATAATGTGGCAGCCAGAGAATACAGGATATATATAGGCTACGGCAGGGACCATGAGGAAAAATTAGGGTTAGGCCTCCTAACGGATCTGGATATTCCGTGTTCAGTCCGAACACACAATCTAGGCCCATTAACATTAGCTCGGTTCACTAATGAGCTATTGTTGCACTACCTCCCTAATCCTAAATTATGTTTGTGGGCTCCATTTATTATATGCTCGTTTGGCTCCCCATATTAAGATATCGTATGTCCGTCGATCAAATTAAGTTACTGACAACTATATTGATTCGACATCTTTTATCCTTAAGTAGTACCGCTCAACTTTATTTGTCATGTCGGATATAATCCACCTGCAGAGTTTACATGACAATCCTTATGAGCTCCTTAAGGGGACGTCATCAACCCAATGTATCGGGACATAGATTCCATTTATTATCAACAGCCCATCATACATAAATGTTATTACCCAATTCATAGAGGTTATTGATCCATAATGAATCTCACTCTTTCATGAGTCAAAGTAATGCACACTGCATATACATGTCTGCTATTATATCTGGATTAAGATTACAAGCATCCATAATAACAGAGGTGTTTGTTCTCTTATGTAGTCAGTACAAAGAGAACAACCTCAAGTGGTCATGTTCAATACACACAAAGTGTACTAGTGTAAACCTATAGTCAAGATAGAATAATACCAGATTACACTATGATCATTCCAATAGATTGTCCAAGTCTATCTAGGTTGTGAACTATTTATATACTCCATAGGGAACTGATATTATTATCTTTTATGTGACACCATACACCATATTATCTACAATATAGAATATCAGACATTTGTATTAACACTTGCAACAAAAATAATATGCAAATATTTGCCCATATGATTCTCATTCAAAATTTAAGGAAATAAGGTTAATACAAAAGTGAGACTTTTAGTATATAACCCTAACGGTGGAGATAGCTTCCCTCTTCTTAGTTCTTGTGCGTGAGATACGCTTAGGCCCTGATCAGAGAGTTACTAGTGAGGTAGACTCCTTCCATGCTTACACGAACACTGTTCATATGAGTCTATCTCCATAGTAGGTACCCCTTGACTTGAATCACGTTCATGAGCGCTCAAGTGATAATAGGTTTCTACCATTCGACACTTCGAAGCATTCGGACCAGTTTTATATAGCTTTTCGTTGGCTACATGCATGACTGTTAACGTGGGCCTTCGGTCAGCTGTTGGCATAGCACAATGATCACGCAAGGCATATGGCACATTGGACTTCTTTCTACTACCTCTAGAAGGTGCATAGTATTCAGAATCCAACAGTGGTTGGCAAAGCACTTTGGCCGTGTAAGGCACGTGCTGCATAGGATCTTTTAACGTTACCACTAGAAGGTTCGTAACGTTCAGAAACCAACATATCCTTACCCGATGAGTAGGTGATTCTGTCAAAGACAAAAGTTCTCGTCTGCATAGCTTTCTCCATCAGTGGATGGGTCCTTGCGCTCTTCTTCCGGCGTTGTGCCTTTGTCAAGCCCGCCATAGGGGAGCCGCACCCCTTGCTGTACTTTCTCGAAGTAGGAACTAAGCGAGGCGGCATGGCAGCAGCAGCCGAAATCTTCTTCGGGGCTTCATCGTTCAGGGGATTCTGGAGCACAGTCCCCTTCGTCGTACTGCTCATCGCAGCAGCTTTCGGCACCCAAATACGTTGAGTCTTTTTGGTTTTACGAACTGCTTCGAAGGACTCGATTTCTCTTCAAAAAGGAGATCTTTAAAAGCTTGTTGGTCGAAACGTACGACCAACGTTGTTTGAAAAGATTCCAGTAAGTCGTCGTCAGATTACGTTACTACCTTCTCGTTGGAGGAGAAGGAAGTCTCCAACAGAGTCGCCATCTTGTTTGCCATGACAAAAGGTTATACGAACTTTTTGTATATTAAACGTTTAAAGAGTACAATTGATTCCTAAAAAGGATATCTAAGTACAAAATTTCTGGAGAAGTATGACGGTAGAGATCGAGCACTACAGCGGCTCCTTTACTCCGTGGACAATCTGACGACGAGTTGAACTTGCTCTGGCTTTCTGGTGCTTGCGAATGGAACTCTGGGTTGCCAATCGAGAGGACGCCAAAGTTATAAAGATTTTGAAGCCTTTCAATCGATGGAAAACTTTTTCAATTTATTGGCGAGCACATATACAATGTGCATAAGGATTTTGTAGGAATATTGCACGTGGAGAGATAAGAGAATCTTGAGGCTGCACGGTGAGGGCTACTACGGAGCTGACACGTGGCGGGCGCTGGGATTCTCTTCTATCAAGATCGTGGGGAGTTATCAACATAACTGAATAAACGACACATTACGTTCGTTTAGTATTGATTGGATGAACCTGAGTAGATTATGTTCCTATCTTCGAAGTTGGATTTTTTTTTCCTTATCTTAGGCGGTCGTTGGTTTAAACAAACCAACTGGACATAGCCCATATCTATAGGAACAAACTCCGTCCTTATCCGTGCTTTAAACAAACCGATAGGATGTTGCTCTTATCAACAAAATCAAGCTCCGTTCTTTCTTAAGTGTGGTGGCTTAAGCAAATTGATTGGGTATTATTTGATAAGATATAAGTACCTATTTGTGGCTATATGGGACAATGTTACCTCAGGACCGCGCATCTATGTGAGCTGCACTTCGGGCGAGGCTTCGATGTCACTATGCTTTTGGGGGACGAGTAGACCATATTTTTGAAGACGATAGGGTCACTACACTTCTGGGCGACAGGAGACTGTGCTTCAGGCGACGGAGTTACTACGATTTGGAGCGATGACTAGACAGTGTTTCGAAGACGATGGAGTCACTTCACTTTTGGGCGACGAGGAGACTGTGTTTCGAAGACGACGGAGTCACAGGTTGTGCTTTGCCCTGCTCAAGAGCCGCAGTAGTATGGTGAGCAAGAGCTGCATTCTAGTTCGGGCCAACGGCTGATTCATTAGCCATATTGGAGCTCCTCTGCGTCTGGCTAGGAAGTGGCTTGCTCTGATGAGGACGTGATTCGCTCTGACAGGCTACGCGTTCGTGGGGCTGCACACTTTCTGAAGATTGCCCACTTGTAGACTTTAGGTGTTTTAGTCTTTATATATAATCATGAAGAATTTATAATAGATCTTTGTAGATATGATTTTAATAAAGAACGTTTATGCACCATCTTTGTCTGTTATGACTTTTTATTATTGTCTACGCTTTTGGATACCTACGCTTTTATGAAGTTTGTATGCAGCAACTTTTTATCACCTATGCTTTTGTCACGGCTGTACTTTTTCATGTTTTTCCAACAAGATACATAATATACAAGCCTACTGTACAGTAAATAACATGCAGAAAGAGAGAAAAGTAAAACATATAACAATCAATGAACCAAGACACCATAGGATGCTCTTGATATGGACAATCTTAATATTATAACGCCATGGGATGCTTTCGATCTCGAGACAAACGATATGTCTATACTGTAGGACCGGTGAGCACCTCTGGAGGGTGAATAGAGTGTGTGCGTGTGCAGCAAAAATAATCACAACCTAAAAATAAGCAGTTATAAACTTTGCCAAATAAGGGCGATGGTAAATAGATGCAGTAAAGTAAGAGATCAGAGAATCAAATTTAGTGACTCAACGATGTATACTGGTCTCTCTCTGAGAGGACTACTTCAGTTTCGAGTACTCTTGCTCGATGTTAATCCACTATGCACAAGCTAAATGAGAGCTTGTAGTCTCTTACAACATCGTGCTTGGTGACGAGTGCACGACCGACTCCTCAAACTTAATTTTGAAAACTGGAACATTTTCTTAATTGTAACCTCTAATACAACTCTTCTGAACCAAAACTATAGATTGAAATAGAACTGTACTAGCTTTGGTTAAGAGTGGTATAAGGCAAAATTTGAAAGCTTTTGCTAGAGATAAACACTTAAAGAGATAGAGAAGAGAGAATGGATGAGTGATTTGAAATGGTAGAAATCCTTCTCTATTTATAGTATTTTTGCTGACCAAACTCGGGCAGAGTTCTGGCGGAGTTCGGATGCATGAATGTCGTAAACGAACGTTGTATGCAGATTTGGTAGAAATTGTAATTCAATTTATTCAGACCGAACTAGGGCTAAACTTGGACTGAACTCGATTAGAGTTCTATCAGAGTTTTGTCAGAGTTTTGTTGGGTCAGAACTGAAATAAATGGGACAAATTTGCATAGGCTTTAGGCTTTTTGGAATTATAGATTTTTGGATTAGATTGGTAGGCTTATTTGGATATGTGGACTGGAGGAAACCTAAGCCAGTATCAATCCCAATCAATCTCACAAGTATTTTCTAGACTCAAATAAAATTGAAAAATATAGAAGAAAATACAAAAGTCTTGACCTCGATTCCAGTACGATTGGTTCTTGATGATGATTCAATGTATTGTACTTTGAAGTAGTAGGTAGCAGTACGACGTAGACGAACTTCTTATTTGAAACCTGTAAACCTGTAGAAGTTTGTATGTTTTGCATATCGACCAAAGTTAACGTTGATTATCAAAATCAGGTGTGATCATTAACCAATGGGCCAACAATCTCTCCCATTTTGATAGTTGACCAAATACGAGTCTATACAAAAAATATAACGAAATATATAACTTTGCAATCTATACCTGACTTGTTCTGAATCTAAAACGCTAATTTTTTTTTGATATACTCTTTCTCCCCAGTTGTCAAGTACTCAAAATGTTGTTCCCCCGTAATGTGCTAAGCCAACAATAAACAAGTGCAGAGTAATATCCAAAAAGTAATTATAAGAACTAACAAGCCAGCAATTTCTCAAGTGAGATCATCAGCAGTAGCAAAAAAATAAGAAATAGATAAATCAACTATGATAGCATAAAATAACTAATGCTAAATATGAGTTCAAAGCACATAAATGAACTGAAACAGTACAAACTACTACATAGTCCAAACTGATAAATAAAAAGGGTTACTACATGAAGATCATCATCATTAAATATCGTCACAAAATACTAAGCCTAAAACTGAACCATATCTCGGCATCATCACCAGTGGGATCAGCAGGAGGATGAGGATCAACATAAGTTGTCGTCAGATCAAAGTATCCGAAAGTAGGATGATCCTCAAGTCTCGGTCCATCGAAGGTTGGATAACGGAGGATAGGAGCTGAAGCGGTAGAATGATACGCCAAAGTCCACTGAATGTCCGCCATGGCATTTCTCAAGACATGAGCCTGAAAAATGTAACGATACTCAGCATCGGTGAAACGAGTCATGTAGGTCTCGTGCCTCTATCCCTGGAGGGTGACAAATGCATCGAACCTCTGGAAGGACTCATCAAACTGGCCTAGAACGATATGAGCTGGTGCATCGGCTGAAGCTGCGGTTGGATCAGGGGCTGGAATAGAACCGGGTGGAAGTGGAAGCTGAGGATACTTCCTAGATCTAGACAGCTCAGTAGAAGACCCAGAAATAGGATAGATATCTAAGTTCATTCCAAATTCGGGAAGATCACTGCAAGATGCATGGAATAAAGGAGGTTGCAGCCTGCCCTCCGACAACTGACCATACCCGCAATAACAGTCTTGGAAACAGAAAAGGTGACTCCAAAGTGAATGTGATTCATGGCCAATATCTCTAAGAAAGTGACCTCATCAGTAGATCTTGTCTTAGGTATCAACGCAGATTAAATAATGCGATGGAGTTCATAAAAGTGCTGGTTCAGGTGCTTTGTGTACGAGGGACTGGACCTGAATGACATATAGCAGCCTTGAATAACTCAAGGGTCACATTAGGAGGGAATTAAACTTTGTTAATATCGACTAGAGCTTTGCCATTGTCAGGCATATAAAAGTACTCACTCAAGTCAGCCAAGTTAAACTCTAATTCTTTTCCACCAACAAAGGAGTAAATATTGTCGACTGCCTCTTGGATATTACAATAGAACATCCGAACAACATTATCCTAAATATCAATATAAGTCTCAAAAAAATCTCGGAGTCCTAAGTTTTTATTGCTAGAGGCTTATTCAAATAGCACTGTGAAATTTTTTGATCTCCCGGAACAAATTTCCAGGTATTGAAATTGGGTAAACCAAGATAGTGAAATTTTTGAAGACGAAAATCGGTTAGTGCCAAAATTCTCATCGTCATCGGGACAAGCGGAACTAAACACGTTAACGGCTTCATACTTCAAAGTGGAGGATGATGCCACGGTATCTCTCTTCATTCTTTTTAAAAGCTTATGAGCCATAGAAATTGAAATGAGGAGAAAGGAGAGATATACCTCAAAATAGAGAATCAAAAGCGTAGAGAGCGTCTTCGTAGAGCCGCTAGATCCAAGAGAGTAGAATTTGAAAGACTTGGAAGGGGGTTTCCAAGAGCTAGGGTTAGGGGTTTCGGTTTTTTGGGCGGCTGTATGGAAGAAGAAGGAGGAATAGAAGAGGTAGAGTCTGCTAGAAAGCTGTTGTTTAAATGAAAAAGACCCCACATAGTTTGGCCCGAACTCAGTCCGAGTTCGGCCACTCTATTTTTAGTTCATTTATGAGTTATGAATTATAGAAATAGCTTAATAACTTTTAGCTCATCAATTTAATTAGTATTCATCACCTTGGGTTAGCTGTAGGGGATGGATCCCAGCTAGCGGTAGTCCGAAGCCACTTGGTACCGTGTCGCTTAGGATTTTACCTCTTGTTGACGGGAGGGCCCTTTCGGCTTATACCCAAAATAATTTTAACTAATAAATCTTGAAATATCGGGTTTTAGGCATTTTTATTAATCATAACACATTATGATTCTGAAAATTCAAGTATACCTAACTATCGATACAGATAATTAAATCGATCTTTAGTTAGTTGTTTTGTGAAAATATATGCTAATTGATAATCTGTGTCAATAAATTATAAGCATATGTCCCATTGTTGTTGGTGATCACATAAGAAATGATGATGAATTTCTATGTGCTTTGTACATGAGTGACAAACTGGATTCTTACTCAAGTTAATTGTGCTAGTATTATCACAGTAAATGAAAATCTTTGGGTAAAGCAGATTGTAGTCTTCTAGAGTTTGCTTCATCCACAAAATCTGAGCACAACGTCCTACGACGATATACTCGGCCTCAGTTGTTGATAGCGCTATAGAGTTTTGCTTCTTGCTAAACCAGGAGACAAATGCTTTTCCTAGGAAATGACACATACCGTTGGTACTTTTACGGTCTACTTTGCATCCAGCAAAATCAGTATTTGAGTAACCAATTAGGTCAAAAGATGTGGTTTGGGATACCATAAGCCGACTGTAAAAGTTCTATTAAGGTATCGGAAGATACGCTTAACTGCACATAGGTGTGATTCCTTAGCATTAGCTTGATATCGTGCACATAAGCAAACGCTAAACATAAGATCAGGGCGACTAGCAGTTAAGTAAAGTATGAAATAATATGAAGGCAACTCTAGAGGGGGGTGAATAGAGTTTGTGTCGATAATCACAAAATAAAAATTAACTCTATATCACCTCCACAAAAAAACTATCAAGATAGTAAATAAATCAGAGAGAAATGCGAAAGTAAATAAAGATCAGAAGAGCATACGCAGACACAACAATTTTAACCTGGTTTTTCTCGTGGAGGACTAGTCCAGGCCTGAGAACTCTAGCACAGGATTGAAATCCACTATTTGTCAAATAGCGTACAACCACGTGCCTTTAGTCCGAAGAGCACGCAAACTTCTTTATAAAATATAAGCTTTTAGATCGAAGCGCTCGAATACTTCAACTTCGCAAAAAATGAAACTTTGAATTTTCTAAGTGACTCTACTTTTACTCTTGCACACAACTTCTAGCAGATATTATACTGAGCACCTTGGGCTTAGGAGAGTTGTGGCTTAGTCGATATGGAAGAATGAGGCTTGGAGTAGTAGAGCTTAGAAAGCTTGAATATTTGAAGGTAAGAGATGATTTGAAATAAGAGAATTCAAGCTCTATTTATACTACTATGTGGAGGCCGAGTTCGGCCCGAATTCTTTCCCAAGAATTCAAATTTTTGAACGTTGGACAGCTTGTACCAAGCAGGCCCTAAAAATCAGGGTGTTGAACATCAAGAGGCAGAGTTTGGCCTGAACTCTGCCTTAGACAGAGTTCGGCCTGAACTCTGCCTTAGACAGAGTTCGGCCCGAACTTTGTCTCCCTTAGGACAGAAGTTCTTAATAGGCTATGGTATATTGGTTTGGATCAGGAATTAGTCTGTTTGTATGGTAGAGCTTGGAGAGATATGTCTAGGCGTTGAGATGACACAGTGCGACTCAACGTACACATTCTCCTAGACTCAATAAATTTAAGATTACAGACTTAGAACAAATAGAAAAACTAAAAGCCCTTTGAGGACGCCTTTCTTCTGATATTTGAGCAGACCTGAAGACGCCTTTTTTATTGACAGCAGTCGTCCAAAGATAAACAGATGTAGAGGCCCCGGATAGATCGTTAGGTGGTTCAGAGAAATCTTTTTGTATAACGTCTTCTTTGGTCCATTATTAGTTCTTTATTGTTTATGTCCTGGTTTGATCATATTTGATCATGCTTACTGCATGTCTACAAATACATGTTAGGCGAGCAAAATATGTTGCAGTACGATACAAGCATGGCAATATGATATAGGACAATTAGGATACTGCTAAGTTTAAATAGCAACATGATAGTGAGTATATGAATATTAGTGACATCATTATGTTAAACTTAACTGATTAGCAATATTCAAAAATACGATGTAATCATTGGGCTAACAAAGTAAACTATCAATCATACCTCGGTCTTTATGCTGGTCGACTGGTTTTCCACTTTCATCAATGTCAAGCCGTATTGATGTAGCCATTGGAGTGCCAATAAGATTTATATTATCGAAGTCGTACTTCTTCAGTAAATCCTTCGTGTACTTGTCTTAGTTGATGAATGTTTTTGTGAGTGTTGTTCGATCTGAAGTCCTAAGAAGTAATTGAGATCTCCTATCATAATCATCTCAAACCTACTCTGCATATATTTAGCAAAATTTTGACAAAGTTTTTCATTAGTAAAACCAAAAAATAATGTTATCTACATAAATTTGCACAAGTAAAATATTATCATCTGAAGATTTGATAAAGAGTGGTATCAACTCTTCCTTTTGAAAAACCAATTTCAAATAGAAAAGCACTTAGACGTTCATACCAAGCCAGCGGTGCTTGTTTGAGTCCATGTAGAACTTTTCTAAGCTTGAAAATGTGATTAGACTTTTGAAACTCTTCAAAACCAAGGGGCTATTTCATAAAAACTTTCTCCTTTGAAAATCCGTTTAAAATGCACTTTTTACATCCATTTGAAAAGTTTGAAATCATAAAAATATGCAAATACACAAAACATATGAATGGCTTCTAGTCTAGTGACATGATCATATGTCTCGTCATAATCAATCTCTTCTTCTTGATTATAACCTTATGCCACTAGACATGCATTGTTGGGTAGAACTTGTCCATCCTCACTAAGTTTATTTTGGAACACCCATTTGGTACCAATTATCGATTGACCAATAGGTTTAGAAACAAGTTCCAAAAGTTGGTTTCTCTCAAATTGATTAAGTTTCTCTCGCATTGCATCAATCTAAAATTCATCATTAAAAGCATCTGCTACTGATTTAGGTTCTAGTTGAGAAATAAATGCTACATTTGTTGTTATATCTCTAGTAGAAGAATGTGTACTTACTCCTTTGGATACGTCACCTATTACGAGTGTTTATGGATGGTCTTGCATGAATTTCATCCTCTTTGGTAGACTTTCCAGATAGCTCTCATTGGTAGCAGTATTTTCTGGTGCTTTGGTTGTGTTTTGTACATCCTCATCATCACTGTCGCTAGATCTGTGAATATTGAGCTCATCAAAAGTAACGTTAATCGATTCTTCAACAATAATAGACCTTTTATTAAAAGTTCTATATTCCTTACTCTTGGCAGCATATCTTAGAAATATCTCTTCGTCTGTCTAGGAGTCGAACTTACCCAAGTTGTCCTTAGTGTTCAGTATAAAACAACGACAACCAAAAACCTTAAAATAAAAATATTTGGAATCCTTCCAAACCATAATTCATAAGGAGTTTTCTTCGAGATAGGTCGAAATAACACCCTATTTAAAACATGACAGGATGTACAAACAAATTCTGCCCAAAAATATTTTGGAAGATTATGCTGGTTCAGTATGACTCTAGCCATTTTGCCTAGTGTATGATTCTTCTGCTCCACAACACCATTCTGTTGAGGAGTTCTAGAACAGGAAAACTCGTAGTAATATCCACTATCATCATAAAACTTTTTAAAATCAGCATTTTTGAATTTACCACCATGAACACTTCGGATTCGAGTAATCATGAAGCCTTTTTCATTTTGTACCTTTTTGTAAAATATTTGAAATTGGTATAACTTTTTTTGATAAAAAGAAAACCCAAGTATAGTGAGATAAGTCATCGGCTATAACAAAAGCGTAGAGTTTACCACCAAGACTAGCGACTCTACTAGACCAAATAAATCTATATGAATTAACTGTAAGGGTCTAGAAGTAGTTACAACATTGTTGGCTTTAAAGGATGACCTAGTTGCTTTATTCTTTTTATAGTCAACACATACCATATCTCCCTTGAATGTAATTTTTGGGAGTGTTTTTTCAAGCTTTTTGGTGCATAGCCGTGAGATAGTATTCATATTTGCATGTCCTTGTCTTATGTGTCATAGCCAGTAATCATCTTAAATGGCTACTAGGCACTTTCCTGTATCGTTAGTACTTTCTAAAAAGAAAACATAAACGTTGTCTTCCCTAATCCCTTCATACACGCAATTCCCGATAGACATTTCATAGATAGAGCATTTGTCTTTCACAAAGTTGATACCATAATCATTATCTGCCAAGTAACTTATGCTCAATAGGTTATGTTTCAATTCCATGACAAGACAGACATTTTTTATTCCGGGTAAGGAGACATACCAATAGTGCCATTACCAATAATATCACCTCCCAGATTATTCCTGAAGGAGACGTATCATTCTTTCTTTATCGATAGCGTAACGAATAATGATGCATCACCAGTCATGTGTCACAAATATATGCTACCGAGTATCCACTTGCTTCTAGCATGAGAGGGTTGAAGGTCCACCTACAAAACGGGAAGATGAATCCTTTGGTACCCATTTCTTCAAGGGTTCTTCTTGATTAGTGTTAGGAATCCAAGCAAGTAAATTAGTGTCAACAAGCTTTCTAGCTCTACAATATTATGATATGTGCCTGTGTGTGCCACAATATATATGTAACGCCCCAGTTCCAAAATACGTAGGACTAGGAACATAGACATGCCAGCTGTATTCATACAAAGTATACTCCAATATATAGAAGCCTCGTATAAATACATAAGCTGTAAAATGCAGTAGAACCATAACTAATCTCATCCACAAGAATAAAAGAATAGAAGATGACATATAATGAGAATAAATTGTCTTGATACAATATGTTGGGCGGAGACAAATCCACTACCAACAAAATAAGGAAAAGTACATAGAAAATGAAATGAGTGGCGAACGAAGCGAAGACGATCCAAGTACAATCATCCTCGAGGAAATAGCGAAGAACACGGCTAGAGCTAAAGCACCTGCGAAAGACAATAGCACACACCTGGCAAGACAACCAGGTCCTCAGAGGGACGTACCAAGACACATAATAGCATGCCATATAAACTGAATAAATATTGCTCAAATAAATAAGTAAATCGAATTTATAACATAGTCCAATACGCACCAACTGAACGAGCGTACCATCCCCCCAACCAAACAAGGACAGGAGATGGTAAACTAATTCACGGTAACGTATCTTCCCATGCTATGAATCTAATATGGTATCCGGACTCCAACAAGGTTCAATACCTTCTCATCGAAGTAGTAAGTCATACCTACAACCAAACATGGACAAGATGTAATGAACTAATCCGCGACAAGTTATTGTTCTAAGCCACGGTCAGATATAAGTACCCAAACCAAAAGTACTCGTACCTAACGGATAGGGTAGCCTACCATTCTAAGTGAAATGTTGTTAAGAACAATCCTTCTTACGCATGGGCCCTGGCTGAATAGGATCGACGTAGTCCCCCTTGGGCACCAGAGGCCCCATCAGGAAGAGCATGACGTTCTGCAGAATCGTCAGTGGCCGTCAGTAATCTTGGGTCATCAATCCCGTATCTCCAGCGAAGAGTCCGGGTCACAAGGGAAGTGCATCGAAGCCCATACGTTAAGGAATTGTCCTCCCCGCCCAATGCCTACTGTGTTGTATCCACAACACAAACTACTATAACCGCTAAGTCAAACTAGCATGCAATCTCTATTAGCGGTTATTCCTATCGCACGGCTTGTACGTACTGGTGGCCAGCCAATCACGCACTTCCGTGTCCTACATGCGACACACAACCTCGTGTTACAACATGTCAAGGCCAGTGAATGCAACACACAAGGTGGTCCCTTAAATCTAGGTTTAATGTGAGAAAAATAATACATAGCAGGAAAAATAAATGAACAGTAAGTTCTAACAGTTATGCTATGTATCACAGTTTATTTTGCATAAAAAAATAATGAACATGCATGAAATATGAGCTAAAATAATTAAACAGTAAATGGCAAGGTGTCTTGCCTGGTAGGGCGTCTGGTGTGCTGCGATGATCAAGGTGGCACGATCTGCAACTTTAGTGTAATAACTACACAAGGGGACCTCTGATGGTGGCACGGACAGTTCCATTGAGTCCAGAAGGGTCAAATTAGTTGGGTTTGACATAAGGTAGTCTCGAAATGGACGAAGGAATAGGAAGGATGGGATTGGTCTCGGACAGAAGGATAATTAAAGGAATTTGGATAAATATTTATACGATTTAGAAAACTATTTATAATAATTGAAACTATATTTTTATCAAAAATTGTTTATAGGCAAAAACTCTAAGTTCGTAACAATAGAATTATTTTAAGCTTCTAAAAATAATTTGAGTATAATTATAGGCCAAGCCCAATATAAAATTTGCTATAAAATAATTTTTAGAAATACTAATATATAATTTCTGAAATAATTAATCAAAAATACTAATATTAACAATGAATATAATAGAAACTATATTACATAATAATACTTATACTAAGTAGGTACCATATACAAATTTGATGAAATATACAAAAATATAAATAACGCAAGAACCAGCTCATCAGTACTGCTGTCTCTTCTCTACTAAATAAAAACAACACACAAAACATAAAATAATAATAATAAAGATAATAATAATAATTACAATAAAATTTACAATAATAATAATAATAATAATAATAATAATAATGGTTAACAGTAATAAAATAAAATAATAATAATAATATTAATTAAAAAAATACTGAATTTTTTGTTCTCTTCTTTCGAGGAGATCTTCTCACTGAAATAGAACAATAAAAAAAACAACATCAAAAGATATGAAAGAGATTGGAGAGAGAGTCAAAGGAAAGAATACCAAAAGGAAAGGGAAGAGAATCGGTGAAGAGAGAGAGGAAGACGCGGAAGGAGCGGGGAGATCGATCGATGCGGCTGGGCTCATCGGCGGGCGGTGGTTAGGGCTAGACGAGAGGGAAAAGAGGGGCGACGCACGGAGAGGAGATAGCTGCGGCGGTGGCCGGAGCAAGGGGATGGTCGGCGCGACGGGGAAGGGAATACCCGGGGACGGTGATGGACCGAGCTCGACGGGGCAGACGGCGAGGGGTTTGGGGAGTCAGGCGGTCAAGGGGCGCGGCGGAGGTCTAGGCCGGCGGAGGAAGCGGGGGGCGGTCGGCGACTGTACAGAACGGGTGGTGGCTGACGCCGGCGCGGGAGCGGGAGGTTGGCGAAGGGGACGGCTGTGAGGAGGCGTGCGAGGAAGGAAGTAGGGAGACCGGCGTTCGGGGTCAATGGAGGCGCAGATCTGGGCGGCGCTGTGGCTGCGTCGAGCACGGCGGGGCGCGCGAGGTTGGCGCGGCTCGGGGAGAAGGGTAGAGGAATGGCGGAGGAATGGAGTCGGGCACCGGACGGTGACGGCGGCGGACCGTGGCGCTGGTTACTAGGGTTTCCGACGGTGAGGGGAGATTCCAGGCGGTGGCAGGAGCTCAGGGCTCGCCGGCGGGCACGCGACAGAGCAAAGGGAAGGGGGTTTCCGGTCGGGTTTAGTCGGCGATCGGCGGCGGAGGCAGCGCTAAGGCTGAGACGCGGCGGCGCAGCTCCGGCGAGGTAAGGTTTTCGATTTTTGGGTTTTTGGCTTCTTTCCTTTTCTTTTCTGGTGTTCTGGCTTGGGTCGTGGACGGAGGATGGCCGGAGTTGGGTTTGGTCGATGGGTGCTGGCAGGTCGACGGGGCAACGGATTTGGGTGGTGGATGGCGGTATCTGGGTTCGTTTCGTTGGTGGTGGTGTCGGGGAGGTTTGGCCGATACCCGTGGGTGGTGTGGTTGTTGGCGGTGGTCTGGAGGTGGTGCTGTGATGGTCGAGGGGCTCGGGGAGTCGGGGTGTCGGCCGGGATGGGATTGGACATGGGTAGAATAGGCTTAGACTAGGAATTAATTTTGTCGGGGTTGTCCGACACGAAAGAGATGAAAATGTAATTGTAAACATGGAATAAGAATGGACGATGGAACACGGACACGGGGCATGCACCATTAGAGAATTATTTGTGGAGGAACAATGTGGATGATAAAAATATTGGAGGAGTACCTGTCTATTTATAGGATGTGGGAATTCCCAATTGGATAGGAACTAGGAATAGTTAAAACCCAAATTAGATATTTTCTAATTTAATTTGAAGCAATCAAATCCAAATCCAATCTATATCCAAATCTAATTTCAAATTAAATATCTAATTTAAATCAAATTAAATTTCTAGTATAAAATCCATGAGATAAATCAATTTCAAATATGTAACCATTTAAATAAATCCAAAAATATTTAAATCAAGTTTTAAATGTCCCAATAATTTAAAATATGTTTTCCAAAAAATACTATAATATTTAATTTCGAAAATACATTATTATTTACAATATAAACATAATAAATTTTTATAAAATATATACGGGAATAATAATATTTATTATTAATAACTGTTTTCACGAAGACTTTGAATAAAATAATAATTTGGAAACTTGGGTATGATAACAAAATAATTATTATGTATATTATTTTGAAACTATAAAAAGATAGAGAATATTTTTCTAAAATATGTACGCTCGCACATATTCGCACTCGTCGAGCAAATTCGAAAAACGAACCTCTTCGTGTACGGCGTACAATACGACTACGCGACGTACAATAATAAAATTTTAAATCAGTACCAAAATTTAATAAATAGTAGAAATTTAGGGGTTTTACATCCTACCCAACTTAAAAGAATTTTGTCCTCGAAATTAAGAATTCAGTAGGGGGGGTGAGAAGACACAAAGGGGTATCGATAGAAAACAATCGATAACAAAATCATGCCGTAAGAAATCGCGATCTAGATCAATAAAAATAATACGGCATGGTCACGGGTAATGGATGAGGGTCATGATCAAGAGAATGAAATAGATTCGCTTTAATTAAGCGATTAGAGGGTCTTGATAGGGCCGAGTAGTTTGGGATGAAAATATAGCAACATCGAGTGAGAATGGTCATAGTCGATAGGAAGGCTAGAGGAATTTCTAGCACCATGTTTTCGTCCTTCTAAAATGGTTGAAGGCGAGAGCAATATAGAGTTCAAAGGAGGCGTTATTGAATACGAATACGTGATTCAAAGACGATAGAATAATTTCAAAGGTATTGTCAAGGCAGTCGTGGATGGGGTTCTAAGGGTAAGTTTAACTATGCTCCATCCACGTAGAATAATAGACAAAAGTGAACCAAAGTGCACTCGATTGATCAGACCATCATGCACCGGTTCTGATTAGACAATACGCTAGTGAGCGCGCTCAATAGCATAAGTCGTGAACAAACTCGATAAATTGATGAGTTTGCAAAACTAGATTATAGTTGCAACATTAGTCAAAGTGGTAAAAACATAGGTACGAGAGATTTAGATTAAAAGAAGGTAGAATGATTCTAAGTCATACAGTCGTCCTATAGTCCTCTTGTCCAAGTCCTTGGTTGGCTAGACGGTTAGGTCCTCTAGATTTTAGGATCTAATTAAGCTTGCCAATATAGGTCACTAGGTCGAAGGGGTTGCTAGTTTATAAGGTATTCTATCCAACTTAAAGAATTAAACTAATGGGTTTTGGGACAACTAACTAGTAGGGTCAATTTCTAGCAAGCACGAAGGAAAGATAAGAATAGGGATAGAAGGAAGCAAGAAAGATGCAATTGATGAGTCAAACGGTAGATAAAATCAAGGAAAGAGGTCAAGTATATGGATGAGATCCTAGACTTCTAAACCTATTCGCAGGCTTGCTTGGTACGGTAAAGTAACCAAACAATTTATCTTGACCTGCATGGGCCACCATAAAAATATGTAACACCCCAGTCCCAAAATACTGTAGGACTAGGAACATAGACATGCCAGCTGTA
Organism: Iris pallida; assembly: GCA_029216955.1. Taxonomy (NCBI): domain Eukaryota; kingdom Viridiplantae; phylum Streptophyta; class Magnoliopsida; order Asparagales; family Iridaceae; genus Iris; species Iris pallida. Next base: position 16,167,802 of record JANAVB010007397.1, read on the forward strand.
TTCATACGAAGTATACTCCAATATATGGAAGCCTCGTATAAATACATAAGCTGTAAAATGCAGTAGAACCATAACTAATCTCATCCACAAGAATAAAAGAATAGAAGATGACATATAATGAGAATAAATTGTCTTGATATAATATGTTGGGTGGAGACAAATCTACTACCAATAAAATAAGGAAAAGTACATAGAAAATGAAATGAATGGCGAACGAAGCGAAGACGATCCAAGTGCAATCATCCTCGAGAAAATAGCGAAGATCACGGCTAGAGCTAAAGCACCTGCAAAAAACAATAGCACACACCTGGCAAGACAACCAGGTCCTCAGAGGGACATAACAAGACACATAATAGCATGCCATATAAACTGAATAAATATTGCTCAAATAAATAAGTAAATCGAATTTATAACATAGTCCAATACGCACCTACTGAACGAGCGTACCATCCTCCCAACCAAACAAGGACAGGAGATGGTAAACTAATTCACGGTAACGTATCTTCCCATGCTATGAATCCAATATGGTATCCGGACCCCAACAAGGTTCAATACCTTCTCATCGAAGTAGTAAGTCACACCTACAACCAAACAAGGACAAGATGTGACAAACTAATCCGCGACAAGTTAATGTTCTAAGCCACGGTCAGATACAAGTACCCAAACCAAAAGTACTCGTACCTAACGGATAGGGTAGACTACCATTCTAAGTGAAATGTTGTTAAGAACAATCCTTCCTACGCATGGGCCCTGGCTGAATAGGATCGACGTAGTCCCCCTTGGGCACCAGAGGCCCCATCAGGAAGAGCATGACGTTTCATAGAATCGTCAGTGGCCGTCAGTAATCTTGGGTCATCAACCCCGTATCTCCAGCGGAGAGTCCGGGTCACAAGGGAAGTGCATCGAAGCCCATACGCTAAGGAATTGTCCTCCCCGCCCAATGCCTACTATGTTGTATCCACAACACAAACCACTATAACCGCTAAGTCAAACTAGCATGCAATCTCTATTAGCGGTTATTCCTATCGCACGGCTTGTACGTACTGGTGGCCGGCCAATCACGTACTTCTGTATCCTATATGTGACACACAACCTCGTGTTACAATGTGTCAAGGCCGATGAATGCAACACACAAGGTGGTCCCTTAAATCTAGGTTTAATGTGAGAAAAATAATACATAGCAGGAAAAATAAATAAACAGTAAGTTCTAACAGTTATGCTATGTATCACAGTTTATTTTGTATAAAGAAAATAATGAACATGCATGAAATATGAGCTAAAATAATTAAACAGCAAATGGCAAGGTATCTTGCCTGGTAGGGCACCTGGTGTGCTACGATGATCAAGGTGGCACGATCTACAATTTTAGTATAATAACTACACAAGGGGACCTCTGATGGTGGCACAGACAGTTCCATTGAGTCCAGAAGGGTTAAATTAGTTGGGTTTGACATAAGGTAGTCTCGAAATGGACGAAGGAATAGGAAGGATGGGATTGGTCTCGGACAGAAGGATAATTAAAGGAATTTGGATAAATATTTATACGATTTAGAAAACTATTTATAATAATTGAAACTATATTTTTATCAAAAATTGTTTATAGGCAAAAACTCCACGTTCGTAACAATAGAATTATTTTAAGCTTCTAAAAATAATTTGAGTATAATTATAGGCCAAGCCCAATATAAAATTTGCTATAAAATAATTTTTAGAAATACTAATATATAATTTCTGAAATAATTAATCAAAAATACTAATATTAACAATGAATATAATAGAAACAATATTACATAATAATACTTATACTAAGTAGATACCATATACAAATTTGATGAAATATACAAAAATATAAATAACGCAAGAACCAGCTCATCAGTACTGCTGTCTCTTCTCTACTAAATAAAAACAACACACAAAACATAAAATAATAATAATAAAGATAATAATAATAATTATAATAAAATTTACAGTATAATAATAATAATAATGATAATAATAATAATTATAATAATAATAATGGTTAACAGTAATAAAATAAAATAATAATAATAATAATAATTAAAAAACACTGAATTTTTTGTTCTCCTCTTTCGAGGAGAACTTCTCACTGAAATAGAACAATAAAAAAAACAACATCAAAAGAGATGAAAGAGATTGGAGAGAGAGTCAAAGGAAAGAATACCAAAAGGAAAGGGAAAAGAATCGGTAAAGAGAGGGAGAAAGACGCGGAAGGAGCGGGAAGATCGGTCGACGCGGCTGGGCTCATCGGCGGGCGGTGGTTAGGGTTAGACGGAGAAGGAAAAGAGGGGCGGCGCACGGAGAGGAGATAGTTGCGGCGGTGGCCGGAGCAAGGGGATGGTCGGCGCGACGGGAAAGGGAACCCCCGAGGACGGTGACGGACCGAGCTCGACGGGGCGGACGGCGAGGGGTTTGGGGAGTCAGGCGGTCAAGGGGCGCGACGGAGGTCTAGGCCGGCGGAGGAAGCGGGGAGCGGTCGGCGACTGTACGGAACGGGTGGTGGCTGACGCCGGCGCGGGAGCGGGAGGTTGGCGAAGGAGACGGCTGTGAGGAGGCGTGCGGGGGAGGAAGTCGGGATACCGGCGTTCGGGGTCGACGAAGGCACAGATCTGGGCGGCGCTGTGGCTGCGCCGAGCGCAGCGGGGCACGCGAGGTTGGTGCGGCTCGGGGAGAAGGGTAGAGGAATGACAGAGGAATGGAGTCGGGCGCCCGGCGGTGACGGCGGTGGACCGTGGCGCTGGTTACTAAGGTTTCCGACGGTGAGGGGAGATTCAGGCGGTGGTAGGTGCTCGGGCTCGCCGACGGGCACGCGACGGAGCAAAGGGAAGGGGGTTTCCGGTCGGGCTTAGTCGGCGACCGGCGGCGGAGGCAGCGCTAAGGCTGAGACGCGGCGGCGCAGCTCCGGCGAGGTAAGGTTTTCGATTTTTGGGTTTTTGGCTTCTTTCCTTTTCTTTTCTGGTGTTCTGGCTTGGGTCGTGGACGGAGGATGGCCGGAGTTGGGTTTGGTCGATGGGTGCTGGCAGGTCGACGGGGCGACGGATTTGGGTGGTGGATGGCGGTGTCTGGGTTCGTTTCGCTGGTGGTGGTGTCGGGGAGGTTTGGCCGATACCCGTGGGTGGTGTGGTTGTTGGCGGTGGTCTGGAGGTGGTGCTGTGATGGTCGAGGGGCTCGGGGAGTCGGGGTGTCGGCCGGGATGGGATTGGACATGGGTAGAATAGGCTTAGACTAGGAATTGATTTTGTCGGGGTTGTCCGACACGAAAGAGATGAAAATGTAATTGTAAACATGGAATAAGAATGGACGATGGAACACGGACACGGGACATGCACCATTAGAGAATTATTTGTGGAGGAACAATGTGGATAATAAAAATATTGGAGGAGTACCTGTCTATTTATAGGATGTGGGAATTCCCAATTGGATAGGAACTAGGAATAGTTAAAACCCAAATTAGATATTTTCTAATTTAATTTGAAGCAATCAAATCCAAATCCAATCTATATCCAAATCTAATTTCAAATTAAATATCTAATTTAAATCAAATTAAATTTCTAGTATAAAATCCATGAGATAAACCAATTTCAAATATGTAACCATTTAAATAAATCCAAAAATATTTAAATCAAGTTTTAAATGTCCCAATAATTTAAAATATGTTTTCCAAAAAATACTATAATAATTAGTTTCGAAAATACATTATTATTTACAATATAAACATAATAAATTTTATAAAATATATACGGGAATAATAATATTTATTATTAATAACTGTTTTCACGAAGACTTTGAATAAAATAATAATTTGGAAACTTGGGTATGATAACAAAATAATTATTATGTATATTATTTTGAAACTATAAAAAGATAGAGAATATTTTTCTAAAATATGTACGCTCGCACATATTCGCACTCGTCGAGCAAATTCGAAAAACAAACCTCTTCGTGTACGGCGTACAATACGACTACGCGACGTACAATAATAAAATTTTAAATCAGTACCAAAATTTAATAAATAGTAGAAATTTAGGGGTTTTACATCCTACCCAACTTAAAAGAATTTCGTCCTCGAAATTAAGAATTCGTAGGGGGGGTGAGAAGACACAAAGGGGTATCGATAGAAAACAATCGATAACAAAATCATGCCGTAAGAAATCGCGATCTAGATCAATAAAAATAATACGGCATGGTCACGGGTAATGGATGAGGGTCATGATCAAGAGAATGAAATAGATTCGCTTTAATTAAGCGATTAGAGGGTCTTGATAGGGCCGAGTAGTTTGGGATGAAAATATAGCAACATCGAGTGAGAATGGTCATAGTCGATAGGAAGGCTAGAGGAATTTCTAGCACCATGTTTTCGTCCTTCTAAAATGGTTGAAGGCGAGAGCAATATAGAGTTCAAAGGAGGCGTTATTGAATACGAATACGTGATTCAAAGACGATAGAATAATTTCAAAGGTATTGTCAAGGCAGTCGTGGATGGGGTTCTAAGGGTAAGTTTAACTATGCTCCATCCACGTAGAATAATAGACAAAAGTGAACCAAAGTGCACTCGATTGATCAGACCATCATGCACCGGTTCTGATTAGACAATACGCTAGTGAGCGCGCTCAATAGCATAAGTCGTGAACAAACTCGATAAATTGATGAGTTTGCAAAACTAGATTATAGTTGCAACATTAGTCAAAGTGGTAAAAACATAGGTACGAGAGATTTAGATTAAAAGAAGGTAGAATGATTCTAAGTCATACAGTCGTCCTATAGTCCTCTTGTCCAAGTCCTTGGTTGGCTAGACGGTTAGGTCCTCTAGATTTTAGGATCTAATTAAGCTTGCCAATATAGGTCACTAGGTCGAAGGGGTTGCTAGTTTATAAGGTATTCTATCCAACTTAAAGAATTAAACTAATGGGTTTTGGGACAACTAACTAGTAGGGTCAATTTCTAGCAAGCACGAAGGAAAAGATAAGAATAGGGATAGAAGAAGCAAGAAAGATGCAATTGATGAGTCAAACGGTAGATAAAATCAAGGAAAGAGGTCAAGTATATGGATGAGATCCTAGACTTCTAAACCTATTCGCAGGCTTGCTTGGTACGGTAAAGTAACCAAACAATTTATCTTGACCTGCATGGGCCACCATAAAAATATGTAACACCCCAGTCCCAAAATACGTAGGACTAGGAACATAGACATGCCAGCTGTATTCATACGAAGTATACTCCAATATATGGAAGCCTCGTATAAATACATAAGCTGTAAAATGCAGTAGAACCATAACTAATCTCATCCACAAGAATAAAAGAATAGAAGATGACATATAATGAGAATAAATTGTCTTGATATAATATGTTGGGTGGAGACAAATCTACTACCAACAAAATAAGGAAAAGTACATAGAAAATGAAATGAATGGCGAACGAAGCGAAGACGATCCAAGTGCAATCATCCTCGAAGAAATAGCGAAGATCACGGCTAGAGCTAAAGCACCTGCAAAAAACAATAGCACACACCTGGCAAGACAACCAGGTCCTTAGAGGGACATAACAAGACACATAATAGCATGCCATATAAACTGAATAAATATTGCTCAAATAAATAAGTAAATCGAATTTATAACATAGTCCAATACGTACCTACTGAACGAGTGTACCATCCCCCCAACCAAACAAGGACAGGAGATGGTAAACTAATTCACGGTAACGTATCTTCCCATGCTATGAATCCAATATGGTATCCGGACCCCAACAAGGTTCAATACCTTCTCATCGAAGTAGTAAGTCACACCTACAACCAAACAAGGACAAGATGTGACAAACTAATCCGCGACAAGTTAATGTTCTAAGCCACGGTCAGATACAAGTACCCAAACCAAAAGTACTCGTACCTAACGGATAGGGTAGACTACCATTCTAAGTGAAATGTTGTTAAGAACAATCCTTCCTACGCATGGGCCCTGGCTGAATAGGATCGACGTAGTCCCCCTTGGGCACCAGAGGCCCCATCAGGAAGAGCATGACGTTTCATAGAATCGTCAGTGGCCGTCAGTAATCTTGGGTCATCAACCCCGTATCTCCAGCGGAGAGTCCGGGTCACAAGGGAAGTGCATCGAAGCCCATACGCTAAGGAATTGTCCTCCCCGCCCAATGCCTACTATGTTGTATCCACAACACAAACCACTATAACCGCTAAGTCAAACTAGCATGCAATCTCTATTAGCGGTTATTCCTATCGCACGACTTGTACGTACTGGTGGCCGGCCAATCACGTACTTCCGTATCCTATATGTGTCACACAACCTCGTGTTACAATGTGTCAAGGCCAATGAATGCAACACACAAGGTGGTCCCTTAAATCTAGGTTTAATGTGAGAAAAATAATACATAGCAGGAAAAATAAATAAACAGTAAGTTCTAACAGTTATGCTATGTATCACAGTTTATTTTGTATAAAGAAAATAATGAACATGCATGAAATATGAGCTAAAATAATTAAACAGCAAATGGCAAGGTATCTTGCCTGGTAGGGCACCTGGTGTGCTGCAATAATCAAGGTGGCACAATCTACAATTTTAGTGTAATAACTACACAAGGGGACCTCTGATGATGGCACAGACAGTTCCATTGAGTCCAGAAGGGTTAAATTAGTTGGGTTTGACATAAGGTAGTCTCGAAATGGACGAAGGAATAGGAAGGATGGGATTGGTCTCGGACAGAAGGATAATTAAAGGAATTTGGATAAATATTTATACGATTTAGAAAACTATTTATAATAATTGAAACTATATTTTTATCAAAAATTGTTTATAGGCAAAAACTCCAAGTTCGTAACAATAGAATTATTTTAAGCTTCTAAAAATAATTTGAGTATAATTATAGGCCAAGCCCAATATAAAATTTGCTATAAAATAATTTTTAGAAATACTAATATATAATTTCTGAAATAATTAATCAAAAATACTAATATTAACAATGAATATAATAGAAACAATATTACATAATAATACTTATACTAAGTAGATACCATATACAAATTTGATGAAATATACAAAAATATAAATAACGCAAGAACCAGCTCATCAGTACTGCTGTCTCTTCTCTACTAAATAAAAACAACACACAAAACATAAAATAATAATAATAAAGATAATAATAATAATTATAATAAAATTTACAATAATAATAATAATAATAATAATGATAATAATAATAATTATAATAATAATAATGGTTAACAGTAATAAAATAAAATAATAATAATAATAATAATTAAAAAACACTGAATTTTTTGTTCTCCTCTTTCGAGGAGAACTTCTCACTGAAATAGAACAATAAAAAAAAACAACATCAAAAGAGATGAAAGAGATTGGAGAGAGAGTCAAAGGAAAGAATACCAAAAGGAAAGGGAAAAGAATCGGTAAAGAGAGGGAGAAAGACGCGGAAGGAGCGGGGAGATCGGTCGACGCGGCTGGGCTCATCGGCGGGCGGTGGTTAGGGTTAGACGGAGAAGGAAAAGAGGGGCGGCGCACGGAGAGGAGATAGTTGCGGCGGTGGCCGGAGCAAGGGGATGGTCGGCGCGACGGGAAAGGGAACCCCCGAGGACGGTGACGGACCGAGCTCGACGGGGCGGACGGCGAGGGGTTTGGGGAGTCAGGCGGTCAAGGGGCGCGACGGAGGTCTAGGCCGGCGGAGGAAGCGGGGAGCGGTCGGCGACTGTACGGAACGGGTGGTGGCTGACGCCGGCGCGGGAGCGGGAGGTTGGCGAAGGAGACGGCTGTGAGGAGGCGTGCGGGGGAGGAAGTTGGGATACCGGCGTTCGGGGTCGACGGAGGCACAGATCTGGGCGGCGCTGTGGCTGCACCGAGCGCAGTGGGGCACGCGAGGTTGGTGCGGCTCGGGAAGAAGGGTAGAGGAATGACAGAGGAATGGAGTCGGGCGCCCGGCGGTGACGGTGGCGGACCGTGGCGCTGGTTACTAAGGTTTCCGACGGTGAGGGAAGATTCCAGGCGGTGGTAGGTGCTCGGGCTCGCCGACGGGCACGCGACGGAGCAAAGGGAAGGGGGTTTCCGGTCGGGCTTAGTCGGCGACCGGCGGCGGAGGCAGCGCTAAGGCTGAGACGCGGCGGCGCAGCTCCGGCGAGGTAAGGTTTTCGATTTTTGGGTTTTTGGCTTCTTTCTTTTCTTTTCTGGTGTTCTGGCTTGGGTCGTGGACGGAGGATGGCCTGAGTTGGGTTTGGTCGATGGGTGCTGGCAGGTCGACGGGGCGACGGATTTGGGTGGTGGATGGCGGTGTCTGGGTTCGTTTCGCTGGTGGTGGTGTCGAGGAGGTTTGGCCGATACCCGTGGGTGGTGTGGTTGTTGGCGGTGGTCTGGAGGTGGTGCTGTGATGGTCGAGGGGCTCGGGGTGTCGGGGTGTCGGCCGGGATGGGATTGGACATGGGTAGAATAGGCTTAGACTAGGAATTGATTTTGTCGGGGTTGTCCGACACGAAAAAGATAAAAATGTAATTGTAAACATGGAATAAGAATGGACGATGGAACACGGACACGGGGCACACACCATTGGAGAATTATTTGTGGAGGAACAATGTGGATGATAAAAATATTGGAGGAGTACCTGCCTATTTATAGGATATGGGAATTCCCAATTGGATAGGAACTAGGAATAGTTAAAACCCAAATTAGATATTTTCTAATTTAATTTAAAGCAATCAAATCCAAATCCAATCTATATCCAAATCTAATTTCAAATTAAATATCTAATTTAAATCAAATTAAATTTCTAGTATAAAATCCATGAGATAAATCAATTTCAAATATGTAACCATTTAAATAAATCCAAAAATATTTAAATCAAGTTTTAAATGTCCCAATAATTTAAAATATGTTTTCCAAAAAATACTATAATAATTAATTTCAAAATACATTATTATTTACAATATAAACATAATAAATTTTTATAAAATATATACGGGAATAATAATATTTATTATTAATAACTGTTTTCACGAAGACTTTGAATAAAATAATAATTTGGAAACTTGGGTATGATAACAAAATAATTATTATGTATATTATTTTAAAACTATAAAAAGATAGAGAATATTTTTCTAAAATATGTACGCTCGCACATATTCGCACTCGTCGAGCAAATTCGAAAAACGAACCTCTTCGTGTACGACGTACAATACGACTACGCGACGTACAATAATAAAATTTTAAATCAGTACCAAAATTTAATAAATAGTAGAAATTTAGGGGTTTTACAATATACATGTGAGTTTTGAAAAAGTGCTCTTTGTTTCTTTGTTGATATTATTATGTGTCTTTCTTGGAAACCTGTAAGTGAAAGCATGATTGTGAGTGATGTATTGCTAATGTGCTTTCTTTGGTTTAGTCCTTTGTGATGTTTGCTTAACAATAGGACTAACCTTGCGTCGTATAACAGGAATAACCTATTTGCCTAATTTGATCTCTAACTTCTTAGAGACCACACAAGACTCCTCATATTTGGCAGTCATTTCTATGATTCTTTGCTCAGTGACTAAGCGTCTTCTCTTCTCTATGTCATAAAGTTATTGCACTTTGACATAGTCTCTTTCTTTCTTCTCAATAGTGAGGATAGCCTCTTGATAGTCTACTTTAAGCTTGGCTATCTCTTCCATCTTACCGATAGTAGACGTCTCTTTAATATCTTTAATAAGACTAGACAATTTAACTATTTCGATTGTGTGTGCGTTAATCTCTTTACGAGATTGCTTGTACTTGTCTAACACATTTTTGTGTTCATCAAGTAGTTCGCTAAGGGCAATTTCTAGTTCATCGAAAGTTAAATCATCGTACAGAGGGTTTGAAGATACCTTATCAAAAGACATCAAACAGATATTTGCAGTACTGTTGGGTTTGTCCTCCTTATCTGACTCTCTGGCCTTACTTTTGTGCCAGTTACTTGCATTAGCGTACTTTTGACCTGTTGTAGCTTTACTGTTCGATCTTAATCGGTCATATAAACTGCTCTTCTTTGATAGTGGACAGTCCTTCTTTATGTGCCCCAATTTCTTATACACAAAGCAGATTGTCTCTTCTTCGTTGCTCTCGTGGATGTCTTTCTACTTTCGGTTTGATCTCTCAAACTTTAAGAACACTTTGAAACTTTTGACGAGTAGGGCATGTTCATCACCATCAAACGATTCTTCGTCAGAGTCATTGCATGAGACTCTTCGGGCTTGTGCTTTAACGACAATTGATTTCTTCTTGGGAGTAGCTCCTTCAAATTTTTCTAAGTCTAGCTCATGGGACATGAGCTTACAATCAGTGTCTCCAAAGTTATCATAGTGAGGTCATTTTCTTCTATGATCACAGTAGCCTTTGGGTTCCAATTCTTGGTTAGACCTCGCAGTACCTTCCAGATCTTTTCATGATTGTTGTATTCCTTACCAAAAGACTGTAAAGGATTAGTAATATCGAAGAAAAGAATAAACATCTATATAATTGACTCAATGGGTTTTATTTTAAATGACTCGTACTCCTGTGTTAGTCTGCTGATTTTGGAATCCTTTGCTTGGGATGTTCCTTCATGAGTTACCTTAAGAAGTCTCTAAATTTCATTGGATGTCGTACATCTAGATATTCAATTGAACTCGATTTTGTCAATTACGTAGAATAGTACATTGATGGCACGTGCATCTAGACTAGCCTTTGTCTTTTTATGATCTGTATAATTGTTGTGTGGCTTGTCTATAAGTACACCATCAATTACTATTCTAGGCAGTTTCTTATAACCGTCTATAATTATCAACCAAAGATCGAAATTCAGTGGTTTGAGAAAGAAACTCATCTGTATTTTCCAATAGGTATAGTTTGTTCCATCAAATAGTGAGGGTCTATTCATTGATTTTTCTTTACCGTTGAATATAGATTTAACGGTTGCCATAGATATATGCTCTATAGATGGTTATGTTTAAGTATAACCTACTCTGACACCAATTGTAGGACCAATAAGCACCTCCAGAGGGAGATGAATAGAGTGTGTGCATGTACAGCGAAAATAATCATTACCTAAAAATAAGCAGTTATAAACTATGGCAAATAAGAGAGATGGTAAATAGATGCAGTAATATAAGAGGTCAGAGAATCAAACTCAGTGACATAGCGATGTATACTGGTCTCCCTCTAAGAGGACTACACCATTTTCGAGGACTCTTGCTCGATGTTAGTCCACTATGCACAAGCTAAATGAGAGCTTGTAGTCTCTTACAACATCGTGCTTGGTAATAAGCGCACGATCGACTCCAAAAACTTGATTTTAAAAACTGGAACATTTTCTGAATTACGTCCTCTGATACAACTCTTATGAACCAAAACTCTAGATTGAAATAAAACTATACTAGCGTTGGCTATAAGGGTAGTATAAGGCTAAATTTGAAAGCTTTTGCTCGAGATAAACACTTAAAGAGATAGAGAAGATAGAATGGATGAGTGATTTGAAATGGTGGAAATCTTTTTTTATTTATAGTATTTTTGCTGACTGAACTCGGGTAGAGTTTTGGCAGAGTTCGGATGCATGAATGTCGTAAATGAACGTTGTATGCAAATTTGGTAGAAATTGTAACTCAAATTATTCAGATCGAACTAGGGCCAAACTCGGACCGAACTCGATCAGAGTTCTGTCAGAGTTTTGTCAGAGTTCTGTTGGGTCAGAACTGAAATGAATGGGACAAATTTGCATAGGCTTTGGGCTTTTTGGATCAATTATAGATTTTTGGATTAGATTGGTAGGCGTATTTGGATATGTGGACTGAAGGAAACCTAAGCCAGTATCAATCCCAATCAATCTCACAAGTATTTCCTAGACTCAAATAAAATAGAAAAATACAGAATAAAATACAAAAGTCTTGATCTCGATTCCAGTGCGATTGGTTCTTCATGACGATTCAATGTACTATACTTTGAAGTAGTAGGTAGCAATAGGACGTAGATGAACTTCTTATTTGAACCAGTAGCAGTTTGTATATTTTGCGTATCGACTAAAGTTATCATTAATTATCAAAATTAGATGTGATCGTTAACCAATGGGCCAAAGTTATCGTTATATTTATAAAAATATACTTTTCGAATTATTTGATTTATTATTGTAATTTATTTTTATGATTTAAATTTATAAAATTTATTTTAAAATATTATTTGATAATATTAAGTACCATTCAAATTTCTATTGTGATTTATTTTGATTAGATTTGATCAATCTAGAAGATTTATTGGATCCTTAATCCTACCTATTTAGGACTCCCCATTTCCAAATTAAAGGGATCCTTCCCTTTGCTTTTCTTCAAAAAATTTCAACCACAAGTTCTTAACCATCTCCATCAAGCCAACATAAATCATCACCATCGTGCGTGCATCGTGTCCGTGTCCATTCACTCCATTCCATTATTTTTATAATTACAATCCAGCTTCTTGCCCAACAACTCTGACCACGACCTAAACTCTAATTTTTGTGTCATACAGGACACGACATAATGCCGATACAATCCGATTGAAAATACCTAATTCCTAACCCTAACCCTAATATTGGTCGAGCGCCAGCCACCGCGATCAGCCCTTAATTCTTTGGCCAAGCCCCGCTTGTCCATCACCTCCACTATCACCTTTCTGTGCGCGGTAGTCGCCAAAGCCAACCCATCCCCTATGAATGCTTGACCACCTGTCCTCGACCACCGACTCATGCTCATCTCCACCGTACGTCCATCCCTTACCAACCCCTCTAGCACCCGTGCTTTGCCATCGGAACCCTCGACCCAGCGTTGCAGCGTTTCCCTCTGCCGCAGCTACTCGCCTAGATCCACAACCCGACGAACCACACTCCGCTTAAACACCATACTCTTTTCCTCTTCCCCCTCAACAACCACCACCATCTTTAATTTGTGATCGCCTTTGAGCTCGTCGACGTCGTCCCCAGTAAACCCCTCTTCCGATGGTCGTTTCCCCACCTACCTTGTTAACCTCGCTTCGTCATCGAGAGCGTCGTCTGAAGCTTCCACCACTGACTGTCAGGTGGTGCCGCCTGGCTGTGCCAGCGAAACCCTTGCCTGGCTAAGATCTACACCCCTCTTCCCCAACTTTCCAATGCCCCCACAACCAAAAGTCGAGATGAGCCTCATTCTCAAACTCTTCCTCTTCTTCTCCTTCTTTCATTCTTCTTCTTCTTTTATACTTCTTCTTCTTCTTCTGGAATGGTTGAGCGGAGAAAGAAGAATGAGTGAGTGAGGGAAGGTTTTGAAAGAACACATGGGCTGGGCCAAGTGGGTCGTGAGCCAGTAGAAAAGTAAAGAAAAAGGATTTTTAGGGTATTGGGCCAGGCTTTTGGGCTATTTAGTTGAATTTTTATTTTTCTGGCTCATATATAGACATATTTATATACAACAATATATGTACATTATATATGTATTAACATGTATGTATATATTGTGTTATTATTGTCATTAGTAATTTCGTTTTATAAATAATATATGTAAATAATATTTCCTCAAATTATTTGTAATAAAATATAATTTAGGCTTGGCCCTACATTTATAGTTTTATATTGGATTTAAAACCCTAAAAATATATTATAGTATTTTATCTATTTCTTTTAAAATATAGTTTTGATCAAAAATTATAGTTTGCCAAAATTAATGATTTTTGCCTAAACTGATTTGCTAGATTTTTAGACGTATCTATCTAAATTATTTTTTATCGTTTTCAGTTATCGTATATAATTTCTAACTAGATTATAAATATTTTTCTAAATAAATATATTTTACTCATTTTTTAAAAATTCTAGATTGGATTAATTTTGATCGTGCTAATCGTACGATCCTAATTCTTGTAAATCATGACTTTTTTATATCGACCCTAGGCTAATTGGACCGTTCTGGACACAATAGAATGGTTTGTTCCATCATCTGAGGCTATCTTGCATAGATTTGACATCTTAGACCATTATGTGCCAACATGATCAGGTCAAACAACAACTACAACTTAATTCGAGGTAAGTATGTTATTGCTTTATGTTCTTAGTACATTATAATGCTATTCCTCATGGTATTTCATTTACTACCCTGTTGAGACACGATTGTGACACGATGGGACTTGTTGTATCATTATTCACTTATTGATTGTTTAGTGAGTCGGAAGGAGAAATGCTCATTAGGTATGTGAACAAATCCCAATAAATATTATTGTGGATAGCTAAGTCATACACCTCATGTATGGGTTAGTCGTACCATTTATTGTGAATAGCCATCTATATGATGTGTCGTATCAGCCCAGTCGTTCACATGTCGAAAGGTATCTCACACACAGTCTGTTAGTCTTAAATGTTCATATTTATTATCCAGTTGTCTTATTGTACATGTTCTTGCCAGTAGTTTTTGTTACTGTTTCCAGTTCATCTATATGTTCTCGTATTATTGTATTTTACTGTATCGCTAGCTTATTTTGTGTTGAATTACATTATTGCAATAGGATTGTGCTTTGCTTCTTTCTTGACTGGATCGTTGCAGGTGGCTTGCTATCTTATGCGCTAGGGACCATACGGGTGGATTTAGAGATCTTAGAGGCCGACCTTAGATTCTAAATAAATTACATAGTTTTTTTATTTAAATATTTAGCGAATTTGTTCCCGAATATCATTTAGATATATTATTTGATTTGTAAATTGAATAATTATTATGAATGAGCAAATAGATATGATTTTGTTATATTTGAGATTGACATTAAGGTCTAGACAGTGTACTATTATCGATGTTGTGGCGTAGGCTGAATTTAGCTACGTACTCGTATCTCGAAAAACGGGCGCAGGTCATGATAAGTTTTTTTGGTGGCCGATGCAGGTCTATTTTTACAAAACTGTGCGAATTTACGGTAGTACCTATATTAGTCATACTATTGCGATCCTGCAGCTAGAAAGTTCCCATTCACAATTAGAATTGATTTGATTTTAGGAGAATGGCTAGGACCTTGTATACCATAGGGAAGTCCTTATTTAATTTGATTACTTGGGTAGTAAAGATTGCTACAAGAATAAATGTTGCATTTTTAGGTTAGATGAACTTGAGAAATTTTTAGAGAAGAATATACCATTATGTTTTAATATGATGGTAGGATCAAAGGTGGGTAGACTATTCGCTTGGTAAATTAGGACTTCCTAGAATTCAAGCCCTAACCTTGATAATTTGTTCAAATTTTATTTTCTGCCCTCTCTAAACATCATCATCATATCAAAAGTTCGTATTACTTATTTATTTTCTGTGGCCGTAAGTAATTATTTTTCCTAAGAGTCAATATTTTATTTCTATCTATTGAGTTTGAGCCCAACCTGAATACATTATCTTTATATTAAATTCTGCAATTTTATTTCTATCCCTAACCCTAATATTGAAAATACCCTAATATTGAAAATACCCTAAATTAGGACTTCCTAGAATTCAAGCCCTAACCTGATAATTTGTTCAAATTTTATTTTCTGCCCACTCTAAACATCATAATCATATCAATGGTTCGTATTACTTATTTATTTTCGGTGGCCGTAAGTAATTATTTTTTTCTAAGAGTCATGATTTTATTTCTATCTATTGAGTTTGAGCCCAACCTGAATACATTATCTTTATATTAAATTCTGCAATTGAAGGGCGAATTCTTACACTTTTTCGATATGATCAACTTGTTTAAATTTCTAGAAGCTCCTTTAAAAATTCTTATGGAAATAGTTGAAAGAATATTCGATAAACTTACTATAGTAAGGCAGATGCGCACTACAACCATTTGTCTGAATTATGGAGACTGCGAATTCACTACAGTCAGCAGCGCACTGGCGAGGCATGACCCCAAAGTTGAAGTAATTTCAGATATGCATAGGTTATCAAATATTATTAAAACTATGTCCTAGTTGCTCTATTTTGATCTTTGAGTTGTTATGTCAATATTAGATAGAGTTGATAGAGTATCTGATACCATATTATTATTTGAGTGATGGAAACAAGAGTTCACTGCAGCCAGATGTACACTGGTGGGACATGGATTCTCGGTAAAGTGACTTCAGATATACCTACGATTTTCGGATACTATAAAGACTATATCCTTTTGGCATACGACTATTATTTTTTATTATCCACAAATCCTGTACTCTCACTTCAAATTTATTGATATCCTATTTGTTACCCGTCTTCTCAATAAATTTGATAATTCTTTCATTCTTATCTTTCATATTCTAGAATTTCAGTTAGTTCCTCTTGGAAATCATTCAAAACCTATTACTAGACTCGATTCCCTTCCATTAGATTCATAATCGTACCTTGATTTTAATTCTATAATCGTGCCTAAATGATTTTGGTTGAATAGTTGATCATAATGAAACATTTTCGATTTTTGATCGCTCTTAAAGCAATTTTTGGTCGTGACTAGACCATTTGGACTATAATTTCATCGTACCACATCGCATCTTTTTGTAAAGTTCGATTCTATTCACGATCAGGCCTAACTCATTTTGGCCATGGATCATAACATTTTCTTGATTATATTCTGAATCATGCATAATCGTACCATTGAAATTTCAAGGACAAAATTTTTCTAAGGTGGTTAGATTTGTATTCCCCTTCCAATTTTTTTTATTTTTATAGGTATTTAAAGATTGCCAAAAATTATTTTTAAGTAAGATTTCATATTTATGAAAATATACTTTTAGAATTATTTGATTTATTGTTAAAATTTATTTTTATGACTTAAATTTATAAAATATGTTTTAAAATATTATTTGATAATATTAAGTATTATTTCAAATTTCTATTGTGATTTATTTGACTCCATTTGATCATTCTAAACTATTTGATTAAATCTACATAAAGATTTATTGGATTCTTAATCCTACTTATTTAGGAATCCCCATATCTTATTTAAAGGGATCCTTCCCTTTGCTTTTCTCTACAAAATTTCTCAACTAAAATCTTAACCATCTCCATCAAGCCAACTTAAATCATCACCATCATTCCGTGCATCATGTCCGTGTCTATTCACTATATTCTATTATTTTTATAATTACAGTCCAACTTCATGCCCGACAACTCCGGACATGACCTCAACTCTAGTTTTTGTGTCGCACAGGATACGACATAATCTCGACACAATCTGATTCCTAACCCTATTCCTAATTTTGGCCGAGCACCAGCTACCGCAGACAGCCCCTCCTTCACCGGTCATGCCTCGTTTGGCCATCACCTCCACTATCACCTTTTTGGACCCGGTAGTCGCCAAAGATAATCCATCCTCTACGAACGCCTGACCACCTATCCTCGACCACCGGCCCTTGCTCATCTTCACCATGCGGCCAGCCCTCACCGATCCCTTCAGTACTAGTGCTCTGCCATCGGAACCCTCGGCCCTATGCCGCAGCCTTTTCTGCTTCCGCAGCCACTCGCCTAGATCTACCGTCACTCGACCCGACAAGTCGCATTCCACTCGAATACCACCTTTTTTTCTTTCCTCCTCAACGACCACCACCATCTTTCTTATATCCGGCCATAACCCTTACAGAGAACCACCGTTGTGGTTGTCTATCACCACCTCCGGTGTCACGCCCCGATCCCGCTATGGTCGTCCGTCTTTCCTGGATCCCTGCGGGATCGTTCGTCCTCGCTAAGGTGTGATGTCGTGCAAGCCTAAGTTGTGCTTGCACAAGGCCATGTACCTGCACAAAATAACTAGTCAAGCAAAAACACACGCACGCACTCATTCATTGCAGAAAACCAAATATTGGACACAGAGATTTGAAGTTGAAATACTTCTTTTATTGATAAACTTGATAGGAATACAAGTACAAAGTTTTGCAAACTCAGATTTGCCTTATCTTGGCTACATGATTCTCTTTAAAACTCTCTTTTGAAAATAGTTGCAATGCCATTCATCATATCCCTTTATTACATGCTGGAAATATAAAGACACCTTCAAAGGAAAAGAAACTTGCAACTTTGACTGAAAATAGAAAGAAGCTTCGAGGCAGTCCACAACTCTACTGGGCTAGACGAGCTTTAGTGCCTCACTTGAAATATCCCTGTCTCCCTTGCTTTCTGAAAAGGATGCCCACAACGTGGGTCAGCACACATCATGTACTAGCGAGCGGCTCTTCGCCGAAACTAACAAATATCTGTACTAATTCAATGTGAAGCTACATATTTACTAGTGCTCTTTCTACTTGTATAGGTTCTTTTTAACAATTCATAAGAAATAAGACAGAAAAAAATTTCATAATCAACTTATCCATTACCGACAGTCATCCCTGCACAAAACAGGTTAGCACAATTTGCATATGATATAAAGGTATACTGTTTAACTCTGCATCTCTTGTTAGGTTACCATGCACTCTAATTTCATAAATGTACCTAACTATATGTTGGTACACGGATCGTTTCCCGTGATTAGCCGCTGTGACACATGGGTTTAACTCATCGCTATTCAGACATTGATGCAACACTCGAGGTTTCTTGTACCTCGAAATGTCTAGACAATCTTCCCCAGGCCAAGCGATTCTAGGCGCCCCCAGAACCGCCCGAGAGATCTATTTTCCTTGTATACTCTGTAAGGCGACTGTTATGCAACACATGTATTTAGGCTTTGCTTTGGTTTATGATAGAGCTTAGAGCTTATAGCTCCTAGCTTTGGGACAATTCTCTTTGATGTGGCAATGTATACAAGTCCGTCTATACATATCTAAACATTTGAAGCATATTCATAGACAACTGATATTATTCATATGGAAACAGATGAAGCGACAACATATAATCCAGCATATGATTCAACTCCTTATCTTCTCTTTATCTTTTGTTATTGTGGTATCGTTGATCGTAGGAATGAGGCAACAGAGTGGACTAGAGATCATTTTTATTAGGGCATACAAATAAATACAAGCCCGGTTAGAGCAACTCACCGAGATGAATCTTAGTTGAGAGAATGAGGGACTTTACGCACCATTTACGAACAGTTCACGCGTCCTACATTGGCACCAACAGTTGATTAGCATACTTCGGTCTCTTTCTCTCAAGATTCGGAATGAATGCGAAATGCGATGAAAGCAAACAATGAAAACCAATTATCGAAAATCAACACGAAAATGCATTCATCAAAACCAAGCAGCGAAAGAAAATATTCAATAAAACTCTTGGATTCATTTCAATAGAAGCCAATCCATCAATTGAAAAGGTTTATTGCATTTCATCTGTGGTCAATCGATACCGTCAAAAGTTTCCCCAAATACTCAGTTCAAGACTGACTTAGCAAGTCGTGGGTATTACATAGTGGACCGCGAGGAGCGGGGCACTACATAATAACCCAATGAGAAAAAAATTTGCCCTCAAAACTTAAGAAATAAGCTCACCTTTCCTAGTATTACATTCAGGATCAAGAAAAGTGGAGAGATTATAGACGCGGCTGTCGCAGTGTTTGCATTTCATAACTGCTAATTGTGAGGATTGTCTCTGATTTGCAGTGGGTCCCTCAGCGGACCACGCTCCTCTGTATTATTTCGGTTTCTCTTTGGACAATTTCTGACGGCGTGACCCTGTTGGCCATAACTGAAACAAGCTTTATTTACGACATGACAAACTTTCTTGGTGTGTCCATGCTTCCCACAATGACTGCATTCCAAACCTTTCGCATAGCGACAGTCTTCATTCGCATGTCCTCGTCGACCGCAGTAGGTAAATATTATTTCATTTCGTGGTTTCCCATCGATCTTTTTCTCACCGTCGTGGTATCTCTTAGTAGGCTGATTGCGACCGTACTGAATCTTTGTTGACGCTTTCCTTAGGCTGAATTGTTCTACCTGCAGTGCTGCCTCAAAGGCCTGAGAGTACGACTCACATTCTCGGTTTAGCATGCTCAACTGAATGTCGTCGTTCAGACCTTCAACGAATCGATCTATGCGGGCCTGCTCCGTTGGTAACATAACAGCAGCAAAATTTGCCAGCTTGGCAAATTCAGATTAATAGTCCTCAACGGACATATCTCCTTATTTTAAAGTTATGAAGTCATTCTCCATTTTCTTACTCATGGCTGGAGGCAGATATTAATCCAGAAATGCCTTCTTGAACGAGGTACATGAAATCTTTCCATCCCTAGCCGTTGCGAGCAGCGTCGGCTTCTTCGCTTTCCACCAATCTTTTGCCTGCAGTCGTAGTAGCAGAACGGCACATAATACCTTCTTGCTACTCGAAACTCCTACGAATGTGAATAGACTTTCCATTTTATCGATCCAGTCCACCACCTTATCTGGTGATGTCCTGCCCTCAAATTCTGGAGATTTCACATCCAAGAAGTCCTTTAACTTAATAAAAGAGTGTCTTTGCGTCGACTGGGGTTCATCACCATCTACGGGCTCGATCTCGGGTGTTCCCGTTGGTTTGGTCGCTGCAGTGGTATCTTGATTTGCCGCTAGCGCAGTTACAAGTTGGGTCAAGGCATCCAACTGCTTCTGTTGGGCCTCTAGCCGGGCCTATTATATCTGGCCACATTCCTCATTGTCCTGCCTCTGTAGTTCCATCATGGTCATGATCCGCTCTATCGGATCGCTTGAGCCAGATGGTCGAGGAGGAGCCATTTCTCTACAAAAGAGTATAACTTATGTCAGTCTCATAAAATATTATGGACTTATTGTATGGGGCATTAGTTTTTGTAACTCAAAATCGGGACCTTTGAACGCCTTCAAAATACTTTATATACTTTTTTGTAAATGATATTTGCAAGAGGCCAAGGACGTAAAACCGTACTCTGATACCACTTTGTCACGCCCCGATCTCGCTAGGGTCATCCGTCTTGCCTGGATTCCTACGGGATCGTTCGTCCTCGCTAAGGTTTGATACCATGCAAGCCTAAATTATACTTGCACAAGACCATGTACCTGCACAAAACAACTAGTCAAGCAAAAACACATGCACGTACCCATTCATTACAGAAAACCAAATATTGGACACAGAAATTTAAAATAGAAATACTTCTTTTAATGATAAAGTTGATAGGAATACAAGTACAAAGCTTTGCAAACTCATATTTGCCTTATCTTGGCTACATGATTCTCTTTAAATCTCTTTTTTGAAAATAGTCGCAATGCCCATACATTATATCCCTTTATTACATGCTGGAAATATAAAGACACCTTCAAAGGGAAATAATCTTGCAACTTTGACTGGAAATGAAAAAAAGCTTCGAGGTAGTCCACAGCTTTGCTGGGCTAGACGGGCTTTAGTGCCTCACTTGAAATCTTCATGTCTCCTTTACTTTCTAAAAAGGATGCCCACAACGTGGGTCAGCACACATCATGTACTGGTGGGCGGTTCTTCGCCGAAACTCACAAATATTTGTACTAATTCAATATGTGAAGCTACATATTTACTAGTGCTCTTTATACTTGTCTAGGTTCTGTTTAACAATTCATAAAAAACAAGACAGAAGAATATTTCATAATCAACTTACCCATCGCCGACAGTCATCCCTGTACAAAATAGGTTAGCACAATTTGAATATGATATAAAGGTATACTGTTCAACTCTACATCTCTTGTTAGGTTGCAATGCACTCTGATTTCATAAATGCACCTAACTATATGTTGGTCCACGGGTCGTTTCCCGTGATTAGCCGCTGTGACACATGAGTTCAGCTCGTCGCTATTCGGACATTGATGCAACACGCGAGGTTTCTTATACCTCGAAATGTCTAGACAGTCTCCCCAGGTCAAACGATTCTAGGCGCCCCCAAAACCGCCCGAGAGATCTAGTTTCCTTGTATACAAGTTGTCCAGGACCTATGCATACTTTGTAAGGCGACGGTTATGCAACACATGTATTTATGCTTTGCTTTGGTTTATGACAGAGCTTAGAGCTCCTAGCTTTGGGACAATTCTCTTTGCTGTGCCAACGTATACAAGTCCGTCTGTACACATCTAAACATTTGAAGCATATTCATAGATAACAAATATTATTCATATGGAAATAGATGAAGCGGAAACATATAATCCAGCATATGATTCAATTCATTATCTTCACTTTACCTTTTGTTATTGTGGTATCGTTGATCATAGGGATGAGGCAACAGAGTGGACTAGAGATCATTTTTATTATGGCGTACAAATAAATGCAAGTCCGGTTAGAGCAACTCACCGAGACAATTCTTAGTTGAGAGAAGGAGTGACTTCATGTGCCGTTCACGAACAGTTCACGCGTCCTACAATGGCACCAACAGTTGATTAGCATACTTCGGTCTCTTTCTCTCAAGATTCGGAATGAATGCAAAATACGATGAAAGCGAACAATGAAAACCAATCATCGAAAACCAACACAAAAACGCATTCATCAAAACCAAGCAGCGAAAGAAAACATCCAACAAAACTCTTGGATTTATTTCAATAGAAGCCAATCCATCAATTGGAAAGGTTCATTGCATTTCATCCGTGATCAATCGATACAGGCAAAGGTTTTCTCAAATACTCAGTTCAAGGCTGAGTCAGCAAGCCGTGGGTATTACATAGTGGATCGCGAAGAGCGGGGCACTACATCCAGCACACCATGATCGGAGCTGTCAGGCGCCAGCTCGAAACCCCTTCACCGTGACCACCTTTGAGCTCGTCGACGTCGTCCCAAGCAAACCCCTCTTCTATTAGACGTTTTCCTACCGGCACTATCTACCTCGCTTCACCGTTGAGAGCATCGTCCTTAGCATCCACCTCTGACTGCAAGGTGTTGCCGCCTGGCCTTGCCACCAGAAATGCTTGCCTGGCCAAGATCAGCACCCCTCTTCCCTGACTTTTCAGTGCCACTACAACCGAAAGTCAAGGTGAGCCCTCCCTCTCGGACTCTTCTTCTCCTTCTCCATTATGCTTCTTCTTTTACACTTCTTCTTCTGTTTCTAGAATGGTCGGGTGGAGAGAGAGAAGAATGAGTGAGTGAGGGGAGCTTTTGAGAGAACATATGGGCTGGGCCTAGTGGGCCGTGAGCCATTAGAAAAATAAAAGAAAAGGGATTTTTAGGGTATTCGGTCGGGCTTTTGGCTATTTAGTTAAATTTCTATTTTTTGGCTCATATATACAGACATATGTATATATAATAGTATATGTACATTATATATTTATCCATAGGTCTGTATATATTGTGTTATTATTATCTTTAGTAATTTTTAATAAATAATATATATAAATAATATTTTCTTAAATTATTTGTAATAAAATATAGTTTAGGCTTGGCCCTACATCTATAGTTTCAAATTGGATTTAAAACCCTAAAAATATATTAAAGTATTTTATATGTTTCTTTTAAAATATAGTTTTGATCAAAAATTATAGTTTGCCAAAATTAAAGATTTTTGCCTAAAATGATTTACTAGATTTTTAAACGTATCTATCGTTTTCAATTATCATATATAATTTCTAACAATTTTATAAATATTTTTCTAAGTAAATATTTTTTTTCCTTATATAGATTTTTCTTTTTAAATTCTAGATTAGATTAATCTTGATTGTGCTAATCTTACGATCCTAAATTTTGCGAATTCTGACTTCTTCATATTGACCCTAGGCTAATTGGACCATTCTGGACTCAATGGAATGGTCTATTTCATTATCAGACGCCATCTTGCATAGATTTGAGATTTGAGACTATTCTGTGCTAACGTGATCAAGTCACACAACAACTGCAACTTAACTCGAGACAAGTACAGTATTGCTTTTTGTTCTTAGCACATTATAATGTTATTCATCATGGTGTTTTCATTTACTACCCCATTGTGACACGATTGTCATACGATAGGACTTGTTGTATCATTGCTCGTTTATTGAATGTTTAATGAGTCAGGAGGAAAAATGCTCAGTAGGTATGTGAACAAACCCTAATGAATGTTATTGTGGACAACTAAGTCATACACCTCACGTCTGGGTTAGTCGTACCTTTTTATTGTGGATAGCCATCTATATGATGTGACGTATTAGCCCAGCCGTTCACATGTCAAAAGGTATTTTATACACACTGTCTGTTAGTCTTATATGTTCATGTTTATTATCCAGTTGTCTTGTTATACATGTTCTTGCTAGTAGTTCTTGTTCGTGTTTACTGTTTCTAGTTTATCTATATGTTCTCGTATTGTTGTATTTTTACTATATCACTAGCTTATTTTGTGCTGAGTTACATTATTGCAATAGGATTGTACTTTGCTCCTTTCCTCACTGGATCATTGCAGGTGACTTGTTATCTTATGCACTTGGGACCATACGGGTGGAGATAGAGATCTTGGAGGCCAACCTTAGATTCTAAATAGATTATATAGTTCTTTTATTTAAATATTTAGCGGGTTTGTTCCCAAATATTATTTAGATGTATCATTTGATTTGTAAATTGAATAATTATTGTGAATGAGCAAATAGATATGGTTTTATTATACTTGAGATTGACATTGAGGTCTAGTCAGCGTACTACTGTCGACGCTGCGGCGTAGGCTGGACTTGGCTGTATACTCGTATCCAGAAAAGTGGGTACGGGTCGTGACACCCAGTCCTAGAGATAACAAAGGACAAAGTCTAACAATCGATCTCAAATACGGGTCAAAACAAGTCAAACTCAAAGGCGAGGTAGAAGACTAATCTATGTCGTCACAATACTCACATGAAACAGACAGTGACACAAGAAGAACAAATAATGAACGTGCACGTAAAATAAGAAAAATATCAATACCATGAACATAAGCAACATATAATCAAGCATGACTTAAAAGAAATAGCAGTATAGAAATGAATAAAAGTACTGTACAAATTGGCAAAATATACTTGCCTGCAACTTTCAATTGTGAATATGACTGTCCGGCCCAGAGATGCTCGCTACGCCCGTCATGCACGCCTAGAATAAATAATTCCATCTATCAATGATATATCTATGCCTTAACGCGTACAATTTATAGACTTACTATATAGTCCCTACTAGACATAATCTACTGAACTAGCACACTATATATATGACCCAATCCATCATATATGGTATAAAATCAAAATAATAAAATAATATTTGTATAAATTAAATATATATAATATTTATTTTTGGAAAAATATAATAAAATATTTATAATAAAATTTAGACTACATTATTTATAAGAAAACTAGTATCAAACTACCATATCAATCTAGAATTATAATATTAAATCTATATAATAAAGTAATATTTTAATAACATAAAAATATCTTATTTAATTATAGAAAAATAATTATTATAAATATTCTATAACAGTAGATATAATTTATTCATAAAAAACATGTATACAAGTCTCGTATTGATTCTACATTAATATACTTAGACTTGTTCCATAGTTTGGCTCCCGAAATGACAAATTTTCTATAAATATTAATTATGAAAAAATATTATAAAATATGTAATAGAAAAATATGTTTTTTTATCAAAACAAGCACAAAAATTTATTTTGGACAAGCCCCATGAAGTTCTGAAGCATATGACATAGAATCTATGAGTTTTTATTGTTCCAACATTATGACAAAGTGTCCAAATTTTTAATAAATAGTAAACTAAATGAAAACAAAGTATATGCGTTGGAAAGCTTAGATAGTCTAGTTTCTTTCCAAAATTATAGAAAGGGTCTAAGTGGTTCATAAGTGGCCAAAAACTTGCACACAACAGAACTGGTCTAGTCTATACACCTTTTCTTAGAACGAACGTCCCTAACAAACCGTTTGGAAATGTGTGGGTGACCAACTGGACATGAAATAAACATATAGATATTTCTATTAGTTTTTGTTTCATGAAAATATAATTTCGGTGTTTGCCATGAATTATAAAAGAACAGAACAATTATATCGGAGGACTGGACTTTTACTTCATAGTACAAACTCGCTCATACAAAGAAAGCCTAGGGACGAAAACCTAGGTACGGAAATCTAAGTACAATTGTTTAGTTTTTCTGAAGGATAACGGTAGAGGCTCGGGAAAGCGACGGCAGCTCTGTCTTACTCCTTGGACGATCGGATGCAGCCTTGGCCCCAGTGAAGAAATACTCTTGGACGTATGGGAAGACTCCCTTGCACCTTTGGTTGCTGGATCTCTGGATGTCTCTATAGTGCTCTCTCTCTCTCTCTCTTTTCTCTGCTCTTCTCTCCTGAATTCTCCAGTCCCTTCAGAATCCTCTCTTTTACTCGCAAGGAAATGGCACCTTGCTATTTATAGAAGTGGGGGTGTGATCATTAGGGTTTGCAAATGATTGCCTCCTTGAGAAGTCGACGATTAAGGATCAATTAATCTGGACCATTCATCTTGAACATAATATATTTGAGCAATTAATGTCATTGCATCAAATCTCTGTGGACAATAAATGTTGATTGCCATAAATATTCGTAATTTGTGATAGCCTGCCACGTGTCCAATTTGCTTGATTTGATTTGATCTGGGCCATTATGACGATCGCAAAAATCTGATTTTGTTAGGATTTGTTAGCACCCATAATTCCAGGGAAGGTAAGACTGCCACGTGTCTCAATTGTAGCGAAGAGCACCACGTGTCTCAACTGGATCATCCTGGCCGAGCCGCATATGGGGGGGGTCCTCTCAGCCGCATGAAACCTACAGCCGTACGTGGATGGACAGCCGCATAGGGAGGGGCAGCCGCATGGGGATAGACAGCCGCACGTAGAGGGGCAGCCGCATGGGGATAGGCAGCCGCATGCACATGGGCAGCCACATGGAGATAGGCAGCCGCATGCAGATGGGCAGCCGCATAGGGATAGGCAGCCGCATGCAGATGGGCAGCCGCATTGGGATACGGACAGGCAGCCGCATACAGAAGGGCAGCCGCATGGAGTGGCCTCGGGACTTGGTAGATTTTGCCAACCGTAAGGAGATTTTCTCTTCTTTCCCATGAACACGCCATTATGTCAGTCATTATTATGTCTTTATGTCAGAGCTGTCATGGCTATTTTTTGTCAGAGCAGCCGTCAGGGCATTAAATGCAGTCGAATATAGAGAAGAACTGTTGAAGGCCACGTGGCTTCTTTCTGAGCCGCATGGATCTATCCGAGCCGCATGGACCCCTGAGTCGCATGGACTTCTGAACCGCATGGGGATCCTGAGCCGCATTGGGATCCTTCTGTCGGAGCCACATAGGTCTTTCTTTATTCTTTTCCATGCTTCTACAAGACCCCCTTCAAAGTTTTCAATTTGCAAAATTGAAATACTTTGAATAAGAAGCATGGTCATGTAAAAACTCTTCGGGCCGCATAGGATGTTCTGGCCGCATAGATGTCTCAGCCGCATGGCCTTCTCAACCGCATGGCCATCTGAGCCGCATGGGCTGCTTGCCGCGTCTTCATGCCACGTGTGCAAATCTTTGCATTGATTGCCTTTGATTTGAGCCGTCTTTTAGAAGGAGTCCCAAGAGTCGGCTCATTAAATTTTGGATTTTCTTTGGATGAATCTCCTTCAAGAGAGGGGGCGAAATCCTAGGAGTCGGTTTTGCCTGCAGCACACGACCCAAAGCGCTCCATCGGTCCACATGCTTCCTCCCTCCTTTTGTCTTCATATAAATAAGAGTAATTAAGAGAAGAAATCTCTTTACTTTCTCCTTCAACTCAAGCCTTTCCTGCCATAACTGTCATCCTCTTCTCCGATCACCGATGGCACCCAAGAAGACTGTTGCGGCAAAGGGTAAAAAGGTGACGTCTTCGTCGGCTGCGGCGGCGAAGGACAAGAAAGCTGCTTCTACTTCGACTGCGGCGATGAATGATAATGTGGCAGCTCCTCTGCCAGCCGACGTGCCCGTAGTTCACCCCGATGTCCACCCCCTATTGCTGGTAAGGACGCTGTGTGAGCTTGAAACCCTAACTGTTGTGGCTACATCGCATGCTCTATGCGCGAGCCTTCATCTTCATGTATGCCATATGTATGGCTCATGTCCGAGCCGCATGGGGTATGCTCCATGTCCAAGCCTCATGAGAATTGTTACTGTGGCCGCATAAGCACTTCGCCAACGGGGCCGAATAAGCTGCACTGGGCCGCATAGGCTCGCACGAATTTGTTTGTCGTATGAGTCGCATAAACTTATCCAAACTCTGTCGCATGAGGCTTCATTTGAACAAAGCCATATAAAAACACACTGTCGCATGAACCTTCGCTGGACGGAGCCACATAAGTGTTTTCTAAGTTGGGCGGCATGAGACTCCATTAAATTGGAGCCGTATAAGCTCGAAAACACCAATCAGTTCTCCGTGTCCATCTTTTTAACTTATTTCCTTTTGTCCTCTTTTTAGTGAATTTCCCAGTTAATGCTGCGGGGGAACCTCTGGTGGGTCGTGCCCAAGCCGCTATGGGCTATAGGTACGACCAGATAGTTCGGTATGTGGCGGACCAGTTTCCTAGTGACGAGCCTTTGACGAGGTTGAATGCCCTCAAGAACCAACCCTTTTACTTCCTATGTGCCAAGATGAATTTGGGGAAATTGAAAGAAGAATACCTGAAGCCTGTATTCTTCTTCGGAGACGCTTTGACTGTGAAGAACAGTCAAGTTCTGGACGTGTTGGAGAATTGGAGCTTTATTTCTAACGGGATGGCGATCCGTATCCCTCAAATGGAGCGTCATTTCCCACTATCTTGGTTTAATATGCTCCCGCTGGACAGGAAGATGGAAGAGTCATTGACCCCTTCCCGGAATGGGATGTTTGTGGGCGACATCCATTACAACAACAGCATAAAGTCAGTGTGTGCGGGCAAGGTGCATGCCAGCCGCTATGTAATGGGATTGGCCCCGGGTACTTTCTTGAATGTGCCGGGTCCCAATTTTACGTTCTCTGCAGCCGACACTTTCCTGAACCAGCTTGCTCGGAAAGGCTCCTATCCAATTGGCCGATTGGCGCTCCCAAGTTGGATACACCCCATCCCCACATGGATCAATCTGTCTATGTAGATCTCGCAAAAGTATGAGACTTTTCTGCGTGAGATTGGTCTTTATCATGCTATTCGGGGCACCAGCCACAGCTTACCCATAAACAAGAAATTATTTATGGCTCTGCTGGAGATGTATAACCGCCGTACGGGAACCTTCTATACACCTGTAGAGGAAATGGGACTTGTACTCCATGAGATGTACGTGATTTCCAAGCTTCCTTGGGGGGTGAAGCTTTTGAGGTATACACTCCTACGAATGAGGAGTTCGAAGAGATGGAAGAATGGTATCCGGGTTTCGTAGCTATTTATCAAGAGATATTGTGCCACTATCGTACGTGCCAGCAGATAGCCAAGAAGGATAGCAGCTCGAAAGGGAATGCTCCCCACACTAAGGACTGGGTAAGCTATCTCTTCTAGATGGGAGCCTCAGGCCGAGTTACTTCCCGAAGTCCTCAATCCCAGAAGGCGGTTCAGGCCTTGGTGTCGTCGGCCAAGAGGGTGGCCACCACCAGGGACAGATTTGGGAGTCAAATCGACTCTTTTGGTTATTTTTATCAGAATACCCAAGAGTTGTCAGAGAAGGCACTCTTGGCAGGATTCTTGATGGTATGGCTGCGAAATTGCGTAGTCTCGGGAGGAGCTGGTTCTATTGAGAGGATCAGCCGTAATTTTATCCTCCCTACTGTGAAGCTAGTTTTTGGAGTCAAACTAGCTCTTCTCCCGGCCATGGTGTGCAGCATATACCGTGGCCTCCATACTTTTACGTCCAAGGTCATTGCCTATGATGTGACAAAAGACTTTGAACGGACTGAGCTGCCCTATTATTATCTGATGGGGTGGCTGCTGATGCACTGTCCATCTTTGATGAGGTCGAGTTCTGAAGATGGCATAATTGTTGATAACACTTTTATCTTCCATTATTACAATGAGCCTTGGGAGTACGAGACCATGCGTGCCTGCCGGATGGCGCTGGCGAGAGCAGATAGGTACGACCTTTTTCGTATCCGTCCCTCATTTTACTTCTGAGGAAATAGCGGACGTACATCTCGACGGTATTGGGCCTCCTCAGCTTCTAGACGGCCAGATGCTTCTGTGGTTGCGTAACATCCGTCCCGCCCACCTGGTATACCGTAACTGCAATGCTGTCTTCCTGGAGCCTTACCAGTCTAGCAGGTTTGCCCGACAGTTTGGATACAGCCAGCTTTTTCTGGACAGTTCCAGCTCTTGTTTGGGTTTTGAAGGCAGGCTCATTGACGGTGTCAGGGCCTGGCACTACTATGATATGTTCCATACCCGTACAACTTTCTCGGTTCCTGATCTTGAGGCGCCGATAGAGATTTTGTATATGGCGACCCTGTACCATGTTATAGAAAATAAGCTCCCCATCGGTTTTAACCCGGGTGCCTGTTTTATTGTTGGTACTGGCCTGAACGAGAAGCCCCAGGGGGCCATGACGAGGAAGAAGAAGAAGAATATGGACAAGGTGCCAGACTCGGACTCCACCAATGCGGATGATGAGGATGACGAGCGTGATGCAGATAACTCTTCCCTTCCGGTGGAAGATGTTGGGGCGGATCAGCCGCCTGTTTCGTCAGATGAGATGGTGGCGAATCAGCCACCCGTTGCACCTGGTCCTGTACAGAAGCGTAGCAGACAAATCTCCCCTGTTGGCGGTATTCCTCACTCCCAAAAATTGGTCGCGACCAGACATCGCAGGCTAACTATAAGGGAGAGAAACAAGGAGGTCGACCCCGCTTTGGAGGTAAAGCGAGTTACTACCATCTTTATTTAGTTCTTCATTTCTTCTAGTTCTGATCTTAATCATTTTCCTTCCCTCCCGTAGGTGTCAGAAGAAGAGGAATCTCAAGTTGCTGAGGTCGGGACTCGAGACGACGGGGGCTCTGATGAACCTATCCCCAAAATTGTTGAATTTCATCAATATGACGTTGATCGAGTCGTACCTCCCTCCGGGATGGCTGGGACAGAAGAGCTAACCAAATTCAGTTTGGGGGGTACTGGTGAGGGGACAATGGCGGTTGTGAATGAACCTCAGCCTCCACGATCCTCCCTTGGTAATATAAGCCAAATTTTAACCAATGAGGAGGCCCATTCGCTCTATCATCACATCCTTCGGGTTACACTGATTGATGGTTGCTCTGGAAATACAGGTCTTGCCTCTCCAGTGCCGATGATGGACATTATTGAGACAGGCTCTGCCGAAGGCGAACTGGCGGAGGGGAGCGTGCCCTCTTCTCTTCTGGCTCGTCTTGAGGGGCCTCCCGCTGGCTCGAGTTCGGGAAGTCATGCGGCGGCACAGCTGGGGCAGGGGACAATGGTCCTTGCGTCCTTTTCTGCTCAGGCGGCTCCGAGAGTTGACCTCTCTGCCCTGCCGAGTATCCAGACTCTTCGGGTGGCGGAGGAGGAGTTAGCCTCTATCCCTGCATCTTTTCGCTCGGAATTTGTCTCCCTGGTGGCAAGTTCTAGCGTATCTCCTTCGACGTTGCCGGCCAGGCTTCCTTTGACGCCGTCCTCCACAGAGGTTCTGGACGAAGCGTCACAGGACGTGGTTGACAGCTTCTATCGCCACTTGAAGAGACGGGTAGCGGCTGCTGTGGAACGAGGAACCTCTTTTGCCTTGGCCTGGCAATGAGCCCAGGGTCATATTGATATTCTTAAGACTCTTCCCAGTGGGGCGGGGGTAGCTGCGCTTCTAGAGACGAAATTGCTAAAGGCTGATCAGCTGGTGGCCCAGCTTCTGGTGCTGCGGCAAGCTGATCTGTCTGCTACTATAGATCAGGAGCACGGTTTCCTCACAACTGATATAGAGAAGATAAGGGCTGTTCGGGATAAGACCAAACCGGTCATACTGAAGGACCTCTGCGATCTGTCTGATCGATATGATCAGTTGAGCCGCGAGAGTGAAGATGTTATGGCTCGGGAAACGACTGCCTCCTGTGGGATCATTGACACGCGGGAGCAGATCCTTGATCTTCAGAAGAAGTTAGCTTTCCTGGAGTCTGAGCTTGAGGCTGCCCGCACCGAAAGAGGGCTAATTATCCAGGAGGCTAACAGAGTTAATCGAGCTTCTGCTGGCCTGGAGCCTGTCCTGAAGAAGTTAGAGAACGGCTGGCGGGCACACATGGACTTGGATAATGCAGAGCGGTTGTCCCAGGAGGCCGAGCGACGATCTAGGCAGCGGCTTGAACGGGGGACCACCTTGGTGAAGAACCGTCTCCTAAAATTATGTACCACCGAACCATAGACGACTTTTTTTCTTCTTTTTGTTTTCGTTCTTTTCCTTTCTTTAAGTGGAACATTGTTCCTAGAACATGTAGTACTTTCGCCTTCCAAATAAAAGAGTATGCTTATTCTACCCTTTATTTGTACTGCTTGTTGTGCCTGTGGTGTTATGATGGTGTTTGCCCCGCTTGGGGGACTGTTTGTGGGTCTGTTACCGTTGGCATACCTGGGTTTACGGTATGGATAACAAGTTTGATGGGGATACCTGGAACAATTCCACGGTAAGGTGGTCATGGACGTTCCTGGTATCGGTAGAAAGAATGCCATGGAGCAGCTGGGCTCCCGGGGTATGATGAGGAAAGATGTACATGTACTAGGAAATTTAGTACAACATTTGTAGTCAGCGGAGGACATTTGTGGGCCTATTATCCTTGGCATACCCTGGTTCAGGATATGGATAATAAGACGAGAGAGAAAACCAACATACTTACTCAGAGGTAATGAGGATATGGCAAGTATGGAGGTTTTACCGCGGAGTCTTCCTACTCAGAGGTAATGAGGAAATGGCAGGAGTGGACTCAACGGAGGATATTGTGGTCAACAGAGGACATTTGTGGACATATTATCTTTGGCGTACCCTGGGGTTTTTTTTGGTAGAGATAATAAGTCGAGAGAGAACCAACATATTTACTCAGAGGTAATGAGGACATGGCAAATATGAGGGTTTCTTCGATGGAGCCTTCCCACTCAGAGGTAATGAGGACATGGCAGGAGTGGACTCCATGAAGGAGTACATAGAACAACTCAGAGGTAATGAGGATATGGAAGTTCTATGTAGAGGGGTGATTTGTTATTGGCGGAAGTGAGATAACTCAGAGGTAGTATCGACGTGGTCGTTTTGGAAATTTTATGGATCTGTTACCCTTTTTGTGCACTGAGAGTACGGGTAGTGGATCATGAAGGAGGAGGCTCTTTTAGGAGGAAAGTTCAGAGGTATGATCATACATGACTTACTACCTAGGAGAGGCGATATAGATTTATCTGTAGTGACTCAGTAATCTGGAATTTTGTGAATGTCGTTTAGACATAATAATTCTTCAGGAACTTGCCGTTGACGAGCAACATGAGCAAGTCTCTATTTATTTCACGAGGCGGTAAGCACCGTTGGAGAATACAGCCTTAATGATAAATGGCCCTTCCCACTTTGGCTGGAATTTGTCGGCAGTTTTGTGAGTCATAAACATCAGCCTCCGAACTGCCAAAACGAGATCGCTTACTTGGAATATTCTGATTTTAACCTTATTGTTGAAGGCTCCGGAGATGCGTGCTTGGTATAGCTCGATTCGTTGCTGAGCTAATAGGGGCTTTTCATCTAAGGCCTCCAGCTCTTGTAGCTGACGATGGTAGTTATCGTCCGTCGTCAATTGGTAAGTGAGAGCGACGCGGAGCGAGGGTATTTGAGTCTCCAATGGGAGAACTGCCTCACTCCCGTACACCAGGGAGAATGGTGTGTTCCCTGTGGCTGTTCGGACTGTAGTATGGTACGCCCATAAGCATTCACCAAGCTTCTCGTTCCAGTCGCGTTTGTTGGATGATACGAACTTTTTGAGCAACTTGATAATGGTTTTGTTGAATGCTTCTGCCAATCCATTCGCTGTCGGATTGTATGGCATCGAAGCAACATTCTGAATTCGGTGTTTGTCGCAGAACCGATAGAAGGTGTGGCTTGCGAACTGCGGACCATTATCATGGATGATCCTTCGGGGCAGTCCAAAGCGATAGATGACGTGATGCTTGAGGAAGTTGATCACGTTTGAAGTCATCACTTCTGCAAGCGAGACAGCTTCCACCCATTTGGAGAAGTAATCCGTGATTGCGAGTATGAAGCGATGTCCTCGGGAAGAAGGTGGAGTGATCGGACCGATGATATCCATTTCCCATGCTTCGAATGGCCAGGACACCACTGTCGGATGTAGAAATTTGGATGGCTGGTGGATGAAGTCCGCATGGACTTGGCAGGCTTTGCACTTTCTTGCACAGCCTATCGCATCTGCTACCATCGTGGGCCAGTAGTAGCCCATTCGGCTCGGTCTTGCAATTTTGGGCCAGGCTGATGGGCCCCGTAGATACCGTCATGGGCTTCGCGTACGGCTTCTTTGGCTTCTACGTTTGACAGACATCGAAGCAGTAATCCATCATAGGATCGGCGATACAGCATTTTTGTTTCTGTATCGTAGAAGAATCTGAGAGAACACCTTCTGATAGAGGTGGCTTCCTTTGGGTTCTCGGGCAGGATGTCATAGACTATGAAGTCTATGAAGGGTTGTCTCCAGTCTGGTACTTCGTCGATCGTTTGAGCAAAATTACTCGCCACGAATTGAACGTTGTTTTTGGGACAGACCAGTTCATGGCCTATCACATCCACCGATTGATGAGCATAGTTCGGAACCGCTAGGGAAGCGGCAAGGACTGCTAGGGCATTAGCTTCGATATTTTGGAGTCTGGGGACGTGTTCGATGAAGAACCCTTCAAATGACGAGATGATGTTGATCGCTATTTGGTGATAGGGAATCATGTCTTCATGGCGGACTTCGTATGAACCCCGGATCTGATTGGCAATTAACTGTGAATCGCCGTATGCTTCAAGGTATTCTACCCCCAGCTCCCTTGCAAGTTGGCGGCCAATTACTAAAGCGTTATACTCGGCCACATTGTTAGAGCACAGTTTCGTAAGGGAGTAAGCACGATTGATCACCAGCCCGGAAGGAGAAATTAGCACTACTCCGACTCCGACGACGATATTGCCCTTGGGTCCGGTCCTTGAAGCACCATCGAAGAACATTCGCCATATATCATCGTGGGAGGCCGCATGCGAGCCGGCGATCTCATCTGGGATTTTTTTATATATTATGGACGACTCCGAGCCTGGGTGGGCTGTCTGCCGGAGCTTGACCTTTAACAGCCTTTTATGGGACGAAGATCATATGGCAGGGGGACAATAATATTGCCCATGTAGCGAGGCGAGAGCTGAGTGCCCCTGGTTTAGCCATGAGGACCCTGAGGGGGTTGACTTGTGATATCACATGTATGGTTTGCCCCGTGACATAGTGTCGTGTCTTTTGAATGGAAAACACCCGGGCGAGGCATTCCTTCTCCACGGCAGTATATCGGTGCTCTGGCCCGACCATCATTCGGCTGAGGTAATATATAGCTTGCTCATGGCCTGCATCGTTGTTTTGTGCTAGAAAAGCGCCGAAGGAATGCTCCATTGCTCGTACATAGAGCAGGAATGGTTTTCCAGCAACCGGGGCCACCAGGACTGGAGGGTTCGTCAGGTATTCTTTGATACTGTCGAAGGCACGCTGGCATTCTTTATCCCATACGAATGAGATGCCCTTCTTCATGAGATGGGTGAATGGCTGACATCGCCCGGAGAGGTTGGAAATGAACCTCCTGATGTAAGCTAACCTTCCTTGAAGGCCTCGGAGTTCTCGGAGATTTTTCGGGGGACCCATCTCCATGATTGCCTTCGTCTTCTCAGGGTCTACGTGGATACCCTGGGAGGTGATGATGAAACCCAGGAATTTTCTGCTGGATACGTCCAAGAAGGATTTGGTGGGATTCATTTTTAAATTGTGCCCTCGTATTAGGTCGAATACCGTCCTCAGATCCTGCAGATGGTCTCCCTTATAGCGACTCTTGACAGCGATGTCATCAACATAGCACTCCACGATCTTGCACAAGTGGTCCCTGAAGATGATACTCATGGCTCTTTGATATGTGGTGCCAGCGTTCTTTAAACCGAAAGGCATGACTGTGTAACAGAACGTGCCTATTGGTGTTCGGAATGATGTATGCTTTTCGTCGTCAGGAGACATCTTGATTTTGTTATACCCCGAGAAGCCATCCATGAACGACATACGTTCGAAGCCGCAGGTGTTGTCAATCATGATGTCTGTGATAGGGAGGGGGAACTCATCTGTGGGACACGCCTTGTTCAGATTGCGAAAGTCGATGCAGATTCGAATCTTTCCATTCTTCTTGGGGACCGGTACTATGTTGGCGACCCAGTCCGGATGTTGTTCCTCACGAATGAAGCCACTGGCTATCAGTTTGTTGACTTTGGCTTCAATCGCATCCATGATGCTTGGACGGAAGCGTCGTTGCTGTCGTTTGACTGGCTTTACATCTGGTCGAATGATGAGCTGGTGAAAA
Organism: Iris pallida; assembly: GCA_029216955.1. NCBI lineage: Eukaryota > Viridiplantae > Streptophyta > Magnoliopsida > Asparagales > Iridaceae > Iris > Iris pallida. The sequence goes on from JANAVB010007397.1 coordinate 16,204,210, forward strand.
GCAACATCGGGGTTTAGTCCTGGCATGTCTTCATAGTTCCAGGCGAACATGTCGATATATTCTTTGACGAGTTCCAGTAGCGATTCTCGCTCTTCGTCTGTCAGGCTTTTACTAACGAAGATTGGTTTTGGAGAAGAGTCGCTGCCTAGATCTACTTGCATGACCTCATCTTCAGTAGGAGGCTCTCTTTGTTCAAACCGCTTCTCCCATTGCGCATCCAGCTGTTGGGCCCACGGCTCTAATTTGAGGAGTTCAAGAAAGTCTTCATCTTCTTCGTAAACATCGGCGAGTGCCATATTAACAGACAGGACCTGCCTGAATACATCCCCGATGCTGATATCCGAATCAAAAATTGCTGATCTGTTTGAGTGTGAATGCCAGTCGCATTCCTCATCTGAGCTTTCAAGGGTCGTTGCGGGCGTAAGATATCCCAGTCCACATCAGGTCATGTTGTAGTAGTCCTGTGGTTCGCCAGCCGGGACCGGCGACTTTAAAGGTAATCGTCGACCAGTGTTGTACTTCAAACCTAGCATAGACTCCAGATCATACCCCTGTTTTTGTATGAGGTATTTGGATTGGGGGCTATATAGATAGAGAGGCAGTCTTTCGGCGTCCGATTCGAGGTCAACTTCTTCTATGGTGAAGGGTTGTGGATCATTCTTCCGACCGAAGATGATTGGATGTTCCCCTCCCTCGATTATGTGGTAAGCGTCTTCTACGGGAGTGAATTGATTTGCGGTGTAAACATTTGTCACCTGTGTATGTAGGTGAGTGCCAATACCGTGTTCCATAGCATACATTGTACAAAGCTTATTAAGCTCGATGTAGTTCAAAGATAACCCTTTATTGATGAAGTAAGGTATCTTTTCTAACGGGATTACTGTCACGACCTGCACCCTAGAGTGAGGGCACGAGAAGTGGGTACGTCCAGCCTACGCCGCAGTGTCGGCGGTAGAACGCTGTCCTAGGTTACTATCTAATCAACAACTCACGCAATTATATAATGTACTTGTCAATATCTCAACTCCGAACGGAGGACAAGTATAGATATAATAAAATCTCAATCACAGTCTAAGCACGATAAGATAACACAGAAGTTTATAACTAAAAGTAAATAACAACATACATAAACTACTAAATAATAATATCTCAAACAAACTCAAAAATAAACTCGTATCTCAAGTTATTACAATTCAAGTTCTAAAACATGAAAACTAAACCAAGTCTACTAGCTAGTCTCCCGATCACTCCTGAGTGTCGGGGCCAAAGGTAGCTAAGCCGTCTCCTGCTCCAAGACAAGTGGGGCAAATGTCCTCAGGGCAATCATCTGTAATATTTTCAACAGGTCCAGTCAGGACAGGAATGAGTACATTTCATCAAGAAATTCCAAGTAAATGACAGAGAACTATAAAGCAGTTATAGACAGTTATATTGATGAATATGGCAGTTTATGTTCAGGTGATGGTAAGAAAGACAGATAAAGTGCAAGGAAAGTAAATAACTAAACAAGAGAAGAATCATAGCAATGAAGACTGTAAAACAAGATCTAGCTGAACTAGAGTAACATAATGAGTTCAGATGGTACAATATAGGTCGAGTGTAATCCCAAAGTGAGTCTAATACAAGATGAGTCGAATGTGATTCTAATCATTGTTCTAATAAGGTGATTCGAATAAGATGATGCGAATAGTGATTCGAATAAGGTGATACGAATAGTGATTCAAATAGTAGTCAAACAATGATTCGAATAAATTCTCCAAGTGTATTTTAAAATACCGAGTTTGACATGTAAACGGCTGTAGGTAATACGGCACACCACACACTCGCGAAGTGTGTGATGGCTATCGTTCGAATATAATGTACAGAGGGGTGATTCGAATAGGGGGATATGTCTACATGTCTAATCAGTATTTCTTCGCCCAGTCTAATACAAATGAATCCACAATCCAACACATAAGACGAATACAAGTCCAACCAACATATGAAGATACGAATAGGGTGATTCGAATAGTGATTCGTATGGTCATTCGTATGATGATTCGAATAATAGAGGTAAGACAAGTAAGTATGTGTGTCGCATACATGGATTCAGAAATAATAATACGTGTTTGTAACAGAGAATCACATACAGCTAACTAGAACTGAAGTACAGTAATTGACAAGTAAATGAAAGAACTATCAGAGAATGTACTCGCCTGTTACTCTGAAAAGAGTAATAAAATATCAGATGTCTGCACCGGAGTCACAAAGTCCTAAATAGAGCAGTACAGGTTATAATGTGTTTAAAATAAGATAAATGAAGTCTACGATGCAATCTACATGATTCTAAGTCAATTCTAGGTCAAAGTCAACTCTAAGTCAAACTTGGTCAATTGTCTAGGTCAAACTAGGTCAACTAGGTCAAGCCCTAGCCCAACAAGTCTAATAAGTCTCACTAGGCCTAACCAAGCCTAGTCTAGCAATCACACACCAATCACAAGGCTATACAAGCTAAACACAACCCCTCATCAAGGCACATTCACGTTTTGCTATTTATCATGGAGTTTATATATGGCTATATGTATATGTGATTTCATATATTTACAACATTCTACAATGAGAGCAAGTTAGAGAGGGAACTAGCATGTAAGGTTATGTGTGTGGACATGGAGGTGAAATGAAAGGCATAGGCTATACTATCTATATGTTAATTACATATCAAAACATGCTAACACAACAAATTATATATATAATGTATATTATATAGGTATTCAACTTAGGCACTCTATATTAAGCTTACAATATTAGGCATTCATGAACTATATATATATAGTACATAACTTTTATGTACATACATGCATCCATTATCTCATTTATCAAGCATTTCCTTCATGACATACATGTTCCCATAATCACATTATTATATATCATACATAGGGAAATAGGTACATGTGCTTGTGGGTGTCTAGGTGTATATGGACATGTAATCTTGTGTGTGTGCAATTGTGTGTGCTAACATGTGGGTAATGTGACAATGTGTGATAGCTAAAATTTAATAGGAAAACAGTTGCATACATGGTTACAATAGGTATGAGTGTGTGTGTGTTAGGCACTTGTGTGTGGACAGTTGTGTGTGTGCAATACAGAGATGTATTTTCAGGAATTTGTGAAGTGCAAAACAGTGTGTTGACAGGAATGAAATGTGAAGGGGATGTTGTGTGTGTGTGTGTGAATAGAGGGGCTGCTCTCAGTTTTGTGTGTGTGTGTGCAAAAGACAATGGTGTCAAGTGAGTTCTTGTGTCAATAGGAAAACAGAGAATAGAGTTTAGTTAGAGGGAAGATATCAGTCCATATTTCTCAGGAAAAAAAAGGCAATACAGGGAAATAATTCTCAGGAAATAGGAAATGGAAATCAGTGACTCAAAATCAGTCACTTACATATAATAAACCAATCTCAGGATGACTCTACTGAAATTTCAGTAAATCCCATTCTCAGTTATTCATTCATAAACAAAAACAAGGGTTAATGGTTCACTCAATACCCTAATCTAATAGTGTAGTCTATATGACTGCTAAATGAACTAATTGACAGTCAAATGACAGTTAACAGTTATCATATGAAACTTGTATTAAGCATGAAATCGAACTAACAGTGAATCAACCTACTACCCAAATTAGTTTCCAGGGTTCAGTGATTTTAGATAGGGTGTCAAGTTCACAGGAATCAATGTGTGTTCAAGGTGGCTGTGTGCAAATTGACAAGAAGGGTGTGATACTCTCAGGATTGAGAGTGTTCTCAGGTTTCTCAGGATTCATGAAATTTGTCTAATGTGTGACAGTGTGTGTAGGTTGTGTGGGGGGGGTTTGTAGTGTCAAGACAGTATAATATTTGGTTAACAGAACAGTGTAGATAGGAAATCAGGAAACAACATTTCAGTTTTCACATGAACAGTCAACCCCACCTCTCTCTACATTTCGAATTCAAAATCAAGCCAAACACCTAAAAAATTAACCTACAAGCAGAATTCACATAGGAGGACTATAATAGGGACTAAAACCATGTAATTAACAACATTAATTTGGATTAAACAGTTGCCAAAATCTATGTTTCAAATCTAGAAAAAAAATAGGAAGAACACTACACAGTTTCAGGATTAGGTAATTAGGAAATTACACATAAAACTAAAACAAAACACTAATTTATAGGTTGGTAATGTATAACCATATTACACACGTGTCACACAAGTGGTTTCGTGTCCACACACCCAGACACGAAGTGTCCAGACATGAAAACACAGAGGAGAGGATAAGTGAACACAGTGTGGTGCGCGTGTGTCCGTGTCTCGTGAGCACGACACAAAGTTCGACACGCCTCGTGGTCATACCCACGTGTAGCCCAATACTAGGGCTACCTACTGGACATGACACGAGGTGTCCACGGGTCGCGTGTCCTGAGCACGAGACACGTATCAGTGGCTCGAAACTGGTACACTCAGCACAGTACGAAAATAGTGCGGGCCAAATTCCTACGTGCACACACATCGAGGTCCCACAAAATTTTGTGGGTAGGATGTCAGTCATGTCCCCCAGCTGTGTGTCAATTTCCACGTGTCCAAGTGACACAGACACGGAGAAAATGTGGTCGAGCAGCAGGACACTGCACGACAGTGTCGTGCAGCGTGTTCGTGTCCAATTTGGACACGGACACGAGCCTAAATCGTGCTCAGTCCTAGGGTTATGTGATCTACACCTATAGGGCTAGAAGATTGTGCAATTAGTTTTCAAAAATATTAATATTTAATTGACAGTGGCAAATCATCAAATACTTACAATAAAACCTAGATACGTGTCCGATACGGACACCAAACCCAATCCAATTTCTACCAAACTCAGCCTATAGGTCCCTGGTACCTAGATGCATGAATTCATGAAAAGAAAACAGAAATTTAACTATGTATGAGGGCATTTACTTATTGAGTGAAAACTCAATGAAAACCTAGAATAGGGGGGTGTCCTCTTCACTTGGGGGTGCCAAATGCTTGTGCAACCTTGCTAGCTAGCTCCCCTTAGCATCCTCAACAGTAGGGGATTCCAATGCAAGAAATTTGGCTCAAATTGGAGTTGATTTGGATATTTGGGGAGAAGTTTAGGAAAGAACACAAAGGAGGAAAATAAAATGAATTAAAAATGGTGCAAATGATTAATGTGTTGCATTTATAGGAGGGAAAATGTATGATGGCTGTTGAAAACATTAGGGTTAGGGTTTAGGATGAGTGGCTAAGGTTTCTCCAACAAATTCTAAGGCTTCCTATTGGTTAAGGCTTCTTTTCATAAATATCTCAAAAGTAAAATATCTTTCCTAATAATATCTAGATATTACACTAATGTGATTACTTAATTGATATCCTCTAGCTTAGCTTCTAGGGTCATGGTTAACATCTAGATTAGGCTAACTTCTAGGTCAAGTCTCAACAATGTAACTAACACATATTTAATTAATATAATTCACAATTTCACAAAAGTGTCAAAATGACCAAAATACCCCTAGGCTTAAATGTAGAAATTTGAAATCCTAAACACATGATTAGGTCTCCTTGGTCATGATTAGTCTTCTAGGTCATGCATGACTAAGGTTACACTAGCAAAACACTAATTTCACATTTCACTCAATTAAATAGTTTTAAAATAACTAAAAATCACCAAAAATCATATCATGACTTAAATATCATTATTAAATAATTTAAAATACAAAAGTTCAAAATTACCCTCATTTGGAAAAACTGGGTGTTACAAGTCTACCCCTCCTTAGAAGAATTTCGTCCTCGAAATTAAGATGATCGTACTCCTGTTAGGTCAAACCCCCAAATCAAACAAGGTCAAGATAATATGCAAAACTCTGTCCTACTGGTCGTGATTCCACAGTCTCGAACAGGGTAACTACGCTATCTTAGCATATCACAAACATATCCTGGCAGGTACTAATGGAAATCACACATGAAGGTAAAAGAAGGACAAGAAAGACAGACCTGCTAACCCGTCACACATAGCGTCGGTCTACTCGACTGTCAGCACAAAAGCCCTGCGCCTCTGGGGTATATCCCTCTGATGGTGCGGGGCACGGTACTGCGCTATAGGTGGCCTAGCTCCCTCTATATAATCCATGATACTCAAGTATCATCCACACTGATATTCTATTCCATCATACTAGGGCACCATCTATATGGTATCTATCCTGTAATTTGATAATCATACCCGTCTATCCAGAACCATGTTACCAGAATCCTCGTCACACCAGTAAGTATGGCTGCGATAATCCATAGAGTCCACAACTAATGTATATACCTCTAAAATCATGGTATTTTAAAATTTTCGTATTGCCGCTAGCTTGGCTGCGAAAACTTTAAATTCCCACACCCGAGAAATATATCCAAAATCAGACTCTATCTCATCGCCCAACCAGCTGATATGGCTGTAAAAGACTCTAGATTCTATGACAGAGGCAACCTAGCCCATAATATTATCTTGGTAGAAAATCAAGTCAATAAGGAATACCAAGAATCAAATTCAACGATGAATCAAGAAAGATAGACAGATACTGTCAGAATCGAATTTTCGAGATAGTTTAAATGAGATTCTCAAGGGTCATCCAGGAATCTTCTCAAGTAGTCCTAACTGTGATTGAGTACTCTCTCAAACTAAAGCCTATTCCTTAGTTCCTATCGCAGGCTGTAGTGATACTCCAGTTCGAATACCACTACATAAACTCGACCTGCATGGGCCACCACTAAAAACGTGTCACGACCCGCACCCTAGAGTAAGGGCACGAGAAGTGGGTACGTCCAGCCTACGTCGCAGTGTCGGCGGTAGAACGCTGTCCTAGGTTACTATCTAATCAACAACTCACGCAATTATATAATGTACTTGTCAATATCTCAACTCCGAACGGAGGACAAGTATAGATATAATAAAATCTCAATCACAGTCTAAGCACGATAAGATAACACAGAAGTTTATAACTAAAAGTAAATAACAACATACATAAACTACTAAATAATAATATCTCAAACAAACTCAAAAACAAACTCGTATCTCAAGTTATTACAATTCAAGTTCTAAAATATGAAAACTAAACCAAGTCTACTAGCTAGTCTCCCGATCACTCCTGAGTGTCGGGGCCAAAGGTAGCTAAGCCGTCTCCTGCTCCAAGGCAAGTGGGGCAAATGTCCTCAGGGCAATCATCTGTAATATTTTCAACAGGTCCAGTCAGGACAGGAACGAGTACATTTCATCAAGAAATTCCAAGTAAATGACAGAGAACTATAAAGCAGTTATAGACAGTTATATTGATGAATATGGCAGTTTATGTTCAGGTGATGGTAAGAAAGACAGATAAAGTGCAAGAAAAGTAAATAACTAAACAAGAGAAGAATCATAGCAATGAAGACTGTAAAACAAGATCTAGCTGAACTAGAGTAACATAATGAGTTCAGATGGTACAATATAAGTCGAGTGTAATCCCAAAATGAGTCTAATACAAGATGAGTCGAATGTGATTCTAATCATTATTCTAATAAGGTGATTCGAATAAGATGATGCGAATAGTGATTCGAATAAGGTGATACGAATAGTGATTCGGATAGTAGTCAAACAATGATTCGAATAAATTCTCCAAGTGTGTTTTAAAATACCGAGTTCGACATGTAAATGGCTGTAGATAATACGGCACACCACACACTCGCGAAGTGTGTGATGGCTATCGTTCGAATATAATGCACAGAGGGGTGATTCGAATAGGAGGATATGTCTACATGTCTAATCAGTATTTCCCCGCCCAGTCTAATACAAATGAATCCACAATCCAACACATAAGACGAATACAAGTCCAACCAACATATGAAGATACGAATAGGGTGATTCGAATAGTGATTCGTATGGTCATTCGTATGATGATTCGAATAATAGAGGTAAGACAAGTAAGTATGTGTGTCACATACATGGATTCAGAAATAATAATACGTGTTTGTAACAGAGAATCACATACAGCTAACTAGAACTGAAGTACAGTAATTGACAAGTAAATGAAAGAACTATCAGAGAATGTACTTGCCTGTTACTCTGAAAAGAGTAATAAAATATCAGATGTCTGCACCGTAATCACAAAGTCCTAAATAGAGCAGTACAGGTTATAATGTGTTTAAAATAAGATAAATGAAGTCTACGATGCAATCTACATGATTCTAAGTAAATTCTAGGTCAAAGTCAACTCTAAGTCAAACTTGGTCAACTGTCTAGGTCAAACTAGGTCAACTAGGTCAAGCCCTAGCCCAACAAGTCTAATAAGTCTCACTAGGCCTAACCAAGCCTAGTCTAGCAATCACACACCAATCACAAGGCTATACAAGCTAAACACAACCCCTCATCAAGGCACATTCACGTTTTGCTATTTATCATGGAGTTTATATATGGCTATATGTATATGTGATTTCATATATTTACAACATTCTACAATGAGAGCAAATTAGAGAGGGAACTAGCATGTAAGGTTATGTGTGTGGACATGGAGGTGAAATGGAAGGCATAGGCTATACTATCTATATGTTAATTACATATCAAAACATGCTAACACAACAAATTATATATATAATGTATATTATATAGGTATTCAAGTTAGGCACTCTATATTAAGCTTACAATATTAGGCATTCATGAACTATATATATATAGTACATAACTTTTATGTACATACATGCATCCATTATCTTATTTATCAAGCATTTCCTTCATGACATACATGTTCCCATAATCACATTATTATATATCATACATAGGGAAATAGGTACATGTGCTTGTGGGTGTCTAGGTGTATATGGACATGTAATCTTGTGTGTGTGTAATTGTGTGTGCTAACATGTGGGTAATGCGACAATGTGTGATAGCTAAAATTTAATAGGAAAACAGTTGCATACATGGTTACAATAGGTATGAGTGTGTGTGTGTTAGGCACTTGTGTGTGGACAGTTGTGTGTGTGCAATACAGAGATGTATTTTCAGGAATTTGTGAAGTACAAAACAGTATGTTGACAGGAATGAAATATGAAGGGGATGTTGTGTGTGTGTGTGAATAGAGGGGCTGCTCTCAGTTTTGTGTGTGTGTACAAAAGACAATGGTGTCAAGTGAGTTCTTGTGTCAATAGGAAAACAGAGAATAGAGTTTTGTTAGAGGGAAGATATCAGTCCATATTTCTCAGGAAAAAAAGGCAATACAGGGAAATAATTCTCAGGAAATAGGAAATGGAAATCAGTGACTCAAAATCAGTCACATACAAATAATAAACCAATCTCAGGATGACTCTACTGAAATTTCAGTAAATCCCATTCTCATTTATTCATTCATAAACTCAAACAAGGGTCAATGGTTCACTCAATACCCTAATCTAATAGTGTAGTCTATATGACTACTAAATGAACTAATTGACAGTCAAATGACAGTTAACAGTTATCATATGAAACTTGTATTAAGCATGAAATCGAACTAACAGTGAATCAACCTACTACCCAAATCCATTTCCAGGGTTCAGTGATTTAAGATAGGGTGTCAAGTTCACAGGAATCAATGTGTGTTCAAGGTGGCTGTGTACAAATTGACAGGAAGGGTGTGATACTCTCAGGATTGAGAGTGTTCTCAGGTTTCTCAGGATTCATGAAATGTGTCTAATGTGTGACAGTGTGTGTAGGTTGTGTGGAGGGGTTTGTAGTGTCAAGACAGTACAATATTTGGTTAACAGAACAGTGTAGATAGAAAATCAGGAAACAACATTTCAGTTTTCACATGAACAGTCAACCCCACCTCTCTCCACATTTCGAATTCAAAATCAAGCCAAACACCTAAAAAATTAACCTACAAGCAGAATTCACATAGGAGGACTATAATAGGGACTAAAACCATGTAATTAACAACATTAATTTGGATTAAACAGTTGCCAAAATCCATGTTTCAAATCTGGAAAAAAAATAGGAAGAACACTACACAGTTTCAGGATTAGGTAATTAAGAAATTATACATAAAACTAAAACAAAACACTAATTTATAGGTTGGTAATGTATAACCATATTACACACGTGTCACACAAGTGGTTTCGTGTCCACACACCCAGACACGAAGTGTCCAGACATGAAAACACAGAGGAAAGGATAAGTGAATACAGTGTGGTGCGCGTGTGTCCGTGTCTCGTGAGCACGACACAAAGTTTGACACGCCTCGTGGTCATACCATGTGTAGCCCAATACTAGGGCTACCTACTAGATATGACACGAGGTGTCCACGGGTCGCGTGTCCTGAGCACGAGACGCGTATCAGTGGCTCGAAACTGGTACACTCAGCACAGTACGAAAACAGTGCGGGCCAAATTCCTATGTGCACACACATCGAGGTCCCACAAAATTTTGTGGGTAGGATGTCAGTCATGTCCCCCAGCTGTGTGTCAATTTCCACATGTCCAAGTGACACAGACACGGAGAAAACGTGGTCGAGCAGCAGGATACTGCACGACAGTGTCGTGCAGCGTGTTCGTGTCCAATTTGGACACGGACACGAGCCTAAATCGTGCTCAGTCCTAGGGTTATGTGATCTACACCTATAGGGCTAGAAGATTGTGCAATTAGTTTTCAAAAATATTAACATTTAATTGACAGTGGCAAATCATCAAACAATTACAATAAAACCTAGATACGTGTCCGATACGGACACCAAACCCAATCCAATTTCTACCAAACTCAGCCTATAGGTCCCTGGTACCTAGATGCATGAATTCATGAAGAGAAAACAAAAATTTAACTATGTATAAGGGCATTTACCTATTGAGTGAAAACTCAATGAAAACCTAGAATAGGGGGGGTGTCCTCTTCACTTGGGGATGCCAAATGCTTATGCAACCTTGCTAGCTAGCTTCCCTTAGCATCCTCAACAGTAGGGGATTCCAATGCAAGAAATTTGGCTCAAATTGGAGTTGATTTGGATATTTGGGGAGAAGTTTAGGGAAGAACACAAAGGAGGCAAATAAAATGAATTAAAAATGGTGCAAATGATTAATGTGTTGCATTTATAGGGGAAAATGTATGATGGCTGTTGAAAACATTAGGGTTAGGGTTTAGGATGAGTGGCTAAGGTTTCTCCAACAAATTCTAAGGCTTCCTATTGGTTAAGGCTTCTTTTCACAAATATCTCAAAAGTAAAATATCTTTCCTAATAATATCTAGATATTACACTAATGTGATTACTTAATTGAAATCCTCTAGCTTAGCTTCTAGGTTCATGGTTAACATCTAGATTAGGCTAACTTCTAGGTCAAGTCTCAACAATGTAACTAACACATATTTAATTAATATAATTCACAATTTCACAAAAGTGTCAAAATGACCAAAATACCCCTAGGCTTAAATATAGAAATTTGAAATCCTAAACACATGATTAGGTCTCCTTGGTCATGATTAGTCTTCTAGGTCATGCATGACTAAGGTTACACTAGCAAAACACCAATTTCACATTTCACTCAATTAAATAGTTTTAAAATAACTAAAAATCACCAAAAATCATATCATGACTTAAATATCATTATTAAATGATTTAAAATACAAAAGTTCAAAATTACCCTCATTTAGAAAAAGTGGATGTTACAATTACATCATCTGCGAATAGAACATCGGTGTGAGCAGCCACATACTTGGCCAGTTTTGGTTCTTCTTCGACCACCCCCTATATAAATGAAGACTGAGAGGATGACTTGGGAAACTTGATCATGAGGGGTTCCGCTGGTGGAGCAGAATGTGGAGTAGTTGGCAATCTAGTGACCCCCAGTTTGGTACTTGATGCTGGGCGGGGAGTGGTTGGCTCGCTAGAATCCGCAGACTTTGTATCGGGCTGACGATTCTTTTTGGGAAGACATATCGTCATTGGCTTGTCGGAGGGATTGAGCTTCTCCGTTTGTTGCTGGCCGACTCTAGGCAGTCCGATTATCAGTGGCTCCGTCGTAGGTCTTGGCGCTTGGCCGGACCTTGGCAGTCGGATTATCATTTGCCCCTCTTGTGCCGAGAGACTGATCGCATCCTTACGCAGAGCGGCCGTAAGGGGTGCGGTCTTGCTAGGTTTGCGAGCTTGGAGGTGGATCGTCAGACGTTCTTCTGATCCTATGGCCGTCTCAGTACGAGCTTGCACATCTCCTTCACCAAGGTACCTATTAGACTTTTCGTAAAAGCAGGAGTCTGAGTAGTAGGATTCAACCCCTTTAAAGGGATCGATGTCGGCAAATTCTGTCCTCACGAAGCCGTGTTTGTCGATATACATGAAGCACTGGTGCAGCGTGGAAGGCACGATCATGTAATCGTGTATCCAAGGGCGCTCCAAGAGGATATTGTAGGAAGTGTCCGCATCTATGACGTAACAGGTTACTTCTGACTGAAGATCGCCGATTTGGCACTTCAAGCGAATCTTTCCAATCGGGTAGCTCTTGCCCGAATTAAAACCGGTGATGGCGGTGCTTGTTGGCTTCAGGCGATGCATAGAAATACGGAGATGATGTAATAGACCCTTCAGGATGATGCTTATGGAAGAACCAAGATCAATGTGCATCCGATCCGCCTTTACGTCGCCGATGTATCCAGTGTAATATAACAGATGATCGTGCAGGTTGGTTTTGATGAGCATGTCCTGTGGAGTGAAGACAATGTTGGGCATCGCTCCTTTGCAAGCAATGTCTTGGAGATCTGCAGGCGGGCACTCTTCCGTGAGGTTGACCTGAGATAGATATGCGTCGGCGTTCTGGAGTGCATCGCTCAAAGCCGTGCGAACATCCTTGGAGAGTCTCAGGAGCTCGTATAATGAAAATTTGGCCGGTGTGTTGGCCAATTGCGCCAAGATGTCAAAGTTGTAGGACCTTTCCAGCCCATGAGGTTCCTCTTTTCGGAGGGATTTGTCAAAGCGAGTCTCCTTCGGCCTAGGCTTGTCGGTCGTCGGAGGCTGAGAAGGTCCCAGAGCGTCCGCAGTGGCCGGCTGATGCTCTTAAGTCGAGTTATCTAGCGTAGGTTGGGGTTGAGCACCAGACCGAGTGACGACAGCTGCAGCTTCCTCGACATCTGTCGAGATTGTACGGCAGGATCTGACCTTTCCACCCTTCTTTCTACCAATGGGGAGTGGTGCGGACTGAGTCACTTTAGGTACCAAATCTGGATGGACCTACATGACTTTCCCTCGTGACGTGGTAAGGGGTACTAGACCAGTAGCCTGACCTCAAGGAGGTAGAGGATTAGCAATCTCCATTGTTGCCCGAGGGATGGGTATCCCGCCGTCTTGAGTCTCTGTTGGAGGGAAGCTGCCGAATTGTACTGACACCATATTGGCTGCCACGGTCACCTCTTCAAAATCAATGGCCAGAGCCTTCGAATCGATGAGATGTTGGATGTATCGCTTCAGTTGGTAGCAGTCGTGTGTAGCATAGTGGACGTAGTGGTGGTAATGGCAGTAGTTTGGGTTCTCCATTTCTGCTAGACGAGGTTCCCATCTTGGGGGAGGGAGCTGAATTATATCTCCTCGTATGATCATGTCCAAGATGGGCTTGACATGGCCGTCTTCGAAGGAGTAGGTCATTTGCGGCCATTGCTTGTCTGCCGATTTTGACTCGAGTTTCTGGGCTGTGTCGGCCACCATAGCCTGCTTGCCCTTGTTGTCCCGATTGTTGGAGGAGTTACCACCATTGTTGTTGTTGGTATTAGGGCGCTTGCCCTTGTCCTCTCCCTCCGAGATATGCAATCCCAGTTGGCGAGCCTTCTTCAACCTGTCCTCGGCGCTAGTGGCACTGATGATGAACGTCTTCCAGTCCTTGAATTGACTTTCACCCATCCAGAGGCTGATTGTTGGGAGCAGTCTCTTTTGGCAAATTTCAATTAAGGAGGAATCCGTATTACCAGACGGCAACTTCATTGCGGTTTGGCAAAACCTCTCAATATAGTTCCTTGTCAGCTCTTTCTTCCCTTGAACGACATCCATAAGGGTGGACATTGTGATGTCCTGTCCTACTTCGTAGAATCTCTCCAAGAACATGCGTTTGAAGCTGGCGAAGTAGTGGATGCAGTTGTCTGGCAGGTTACGGTATCAGTCGAAGGCGACCCCTTCCAATGCCCCGATGAATAATCGTGTAAGGATGGCATCGTCATGGGACAGATGATCGGTGGTGACCTCGAAGTAAGTGATGTACCGACTTGCGGAGGTCTTCCCATCATATGGATTGATGTGGAATGGTTTATACTTTGGTGGAAAGGGAACATCTCTCCATGCAGCGGGATACGGTTGTCGGATCCTGAGGTCTTGGCAGTTTTTTCGGGCGTGGAACATGGCTCGGAGCTCCTGGACCTCTCTCCTTGCTTCTCTGGCCTCATCCGTAGCGGTGGGAGCCGACATCTCAGGAAGATTATTGCCCGGGTTTGGTGCCGCTGAGTTCGAGTCCGCATTGACCGCGGGACCCAAGTTTGTTTGGCCAGGCGTCCCTCCTTGCAGAGTAGGGAGGGCTGCTTTGATCTCGTCCACCGATTTGACCAAAGTACGCAGTATGGCCTTCAGAGTGTCGATGCGTTAGCGATCACTGGGACCATCTTGTTCGTCGTTTGTCATGAATGCCGTCCTTACATGAGTAGAAGTGGAAGGGACGGTGGATGACGTGCCTTCCGAATCATACCCCTGTACCGAGAAGTCATCGGGGTATGTGGGAATATTCTCCTCTGGTTTAGACTCATAAGGAATAGTACCCTCAGCTTCCGAGTTTGCCTCGTCTTGAGAGTCATGGACGTCCTCGGGGACGTCGGGATCTGCTGCATCTAATGGAAGAGTTGTTTTCTCGGGCTCATCTCCTTAGAACATCGGATTGTCGTGGATGTTCGGAGGAGTGCTACCTCCAGTTCCAGCAACCTCCAGTGATGTGGATGATGAATCTCCCACTGTAGCAGATTTCGTCTTTGAACGGGTACCTTGGAAAACTTCGGTGGTGGGCAACCGTTTAGACGACAGTTTCATAGTCATAGTGGTTGAAATCTTCAGCCTGGAAACGTTTATCTTCTTCTCTTCCCCATCGGCGGGGATTTTCTGAGTAGAGTTGCAGGAGACGACGGGAGGCGCCTCATCCTCTGAGCTCGGCTATTATAATCTTTGGAAGACGGACTGCCGGTCTTCTCGTATCGTCGCGTTGTTGCAACAGCAGTTGACGATGACTTAGGTGCAGTGACGTCCGTGGGAGGACTCTTTGCACCCCGAAGCCTCGTCTCTTTTCTTATGCTTGTGGAGAATAGCCGCACGCAAGTCAGATGGATCTGGAAAGACCATGTTTGCTCCCTGGGTTTTGGGAGACTTTTTGGAACCACTTTGTCCGTTTGCTGTCGGGGAGCTCGCCAACCTCGTGCTGCCCTAGACTTCTTCACTCTAGTGCGTGAGGGAACATAGTAGAAAGAGTCTAAGTGGTGCTGCAGAGAGTCAGACATATTTTCTAGGGAGCATGAGAGATCAGGACCATAGGAGAGGCGATCAAAGATTGAGCCGCGTGGAGCAGACAGCATGCGGCTGGAATCAACAATCTTCATGCGGCTGGCAATCGTAGCCGCATGGGCTTTCTTCATGCGGCTGGAAGTCTCGACCGCATAAGTCTTCTCCATGCGGCTAGAAATCTTAGCCGCATGGGTATCATGCATTCGGCTGGCAGTTTCGGCCGCATGGACATCATGCATGCGACTGGCAATCTTGGCCGCATGAGCGTTCAGCCTGCGGCTAGTGCCTTTGTTCGGCTTCTTCCTGGAGCACACAGAATCACTCTTTGCCCCTGTAAGTCCAGTATCGTAGTGCTTTCCTCTGCCGGACTTGGGGACAGCAGAGTCCTCTATGGCTTGAAGTGGAGCCGCATGAGAGTTGCCTTCGCTGTCTTGAGCAGCAGAGAGTACTCCGTCGAGAGCTTGGGGAGGAGCAAATGATTTTGGCCTCCACTCCCTGTGAGCTTTCTTCGTACGGGTTCGCTTCTGGACCGGGCCAGCGCTCCCGTCGGAGAGCATTTTTTCAAACGCTTGTTGGTCGAAGCGGACGACCATCTTCTATTATGTGGAGCCAAGTTTGGCAGCATCCGATTGTGTCACCAACTTCTCAATCGTGGAGAAGTTTGTCCCCAGCAGAGTCGCCATCGTGTTTGCCATGAATTATAAAAGAACAAAACAATTATATCGGAGGACTGGACTTTTACTTCACAATACAAACTCGCTCATACAAAGAAAGCCTAGGGACGAAAACCTAGGTACGACAATCTAAGTACAATTGTTTAGTTTTTCTGGGGGGTGACGGTAGAGGCTCGGAAAAGCGACGGCAGCTCTGCCTTGCTCCTTGGACGATCGAATGCAGCCTTAGCTCCGATGAAGAAATGTTGTTGGACGTATGGGGAGACACCCTTGCACCTTCGGTTGCTGGATCTCTAGATGTCTCTGTAGTGCTCTCTCTCTTTTCTCTGCTCTTCTCTCCTGAATTCTCCAGTCCCTTCAGAATCCTCTCTTTTTCTCGCAAGGGAATGGCACCTTGCTATTTATAGAAGTAGGGGTGTGATCATTAGGGTTTGCAAATGTTTACCTCCTTGAGAATTTGGCGGTTAAGGATCAATTAATCTGGGCCATTCATCTTGAATATAATAGATTTGAGCAAATAATGTGATTGCATCAAATCTCTGTGGGCAATAAATGTTGATTGCCATGAATATTCGTGATTTGTGATAGCCTGCCACGTGTCCAATTTGCTTGATTTGATTTGATCTGGGCTATTATGACGATCGCAACAAATCTGATTTTGTTAGGATTTGTTAGCACCCATAATTCCAAGGAAGGTAAGACTGCCACGTGTCTCAATTGTAGTGAAGAGCACCACGTGTCTCAACTGGATCGTCCTGGCCGAGCCGCATATGGGGGGGTCCTTTCAGCCGTATGAAACCTGCAGCAGCACGTGGATGGGCAGCCGCATGGGGATAGGCAGCCGCATGGGGATAGGCAGCCGCATGCAGAGGGGCAGCCGCATGGGGATAGGCAGCCGCATGCAAATGGGCAGCCGCATGGGGATAGGCAGCCGCATACAGATGGGCAGCCGCATGGGGATGGGCAGCCGCATGCAGATGGGCAGCCGTATAGGGATAGGCAGCCGCATACAGATGGGCAGCCGCATGGGGACACGGATAGGCAGCCGCATACAGAGGGGCAGCCGCGTGGAGTGGCCTCGGGACTTGGTAGATTTTGCCAGCCGTAAGGAGATTTTCTCCTCTTTTCTATGAACACGCCATTATGTCAGTCATTATTGCGTCTTTATGTCAGAGCTGTCATGGCTGTTTTTGGTCAGAGCAGTCGTTAGGGCATGAAATGCAGCCGAATATAGAGAAGAGCTGTTGAAGGCCACTGTAACACCTTATTTTCTGAAATTGGAGATTTTTGAAAATTTATTATTTTTAATATTTATTAAGTGGTATTTTAGTCATGGTATGATTTTCTGGTGATTTTAGTTAAGTTAAACCATTTCTAAAGCCATGCTAAGTCATGACTTATGACTTTGTGATTTTGGTTAGTATAACTTAGTGTAAACCCTAGTTTTCTCTAACCTAGAAGTTGCCATGACCATGAGAGCTTAGCCATAGGCTTAGAATACCAAATTAGTGATTTTTAGCCTAAAGGGTATTTTGGTAATTTTCTAGAAATTATTTGGAATTATTTAGATCCATGTGTTTTTATTATTGTTTAATTATTGTTAAGTGTCATGAGAGCCCCTAACCAAGTTTAGCCTAATCTAGAGGTTAGTTACTAACCTAGAAGCTATAGGATAGATATTTGGTCATGGGATAAAGTGAGATAAATATCTAATTTACCTTTAAGGATATTTTCCTTAAACCACTCCAAATATCAAGACCCTTTACCCAAAGTCCAAGCCTTAGCCATGAAGGAAGGGCTAGGACACCCCCCCCATGCCATGGCCGGCCAAGGGCACCCCCTTGGTAGCCTACACTTCTATATAACCCCTTTGTATTAATTCATGAATAATTTACATGAATTTAATTCCTAGAAAATTCCAATTTCTTCAAACCTACACAACTTGAGCAATTTTGATCCAAATCACCTCTAGTTTCTTACATTGGACTCCCCTACACTAGAGGGTACTAGTTAGGGCCTGCTATTAAGGATTTGGAAGCTTTTGGCATCACAAAGTTGAAGGATACACACCCCCCTCTTCTTTAATTTTCATTAGATTTGCACAAATAAGTAAATACCCATAAACTTTGTTAAATTTGTATTTTCTCTTCATATTTGCATGCATCTAGGTACTAGGGTACTGTAGGTCAAGTTTGGTGAAAAATAGGATTGATTTGGTGTCCGTATCGGACACGTATCCTAGGCTTTTAAACTGTGTTTGATGAAATGCCACTGAGAAATGGATTTTGTTAAAATGTAAAACAAATTACATTTTCTGTTAGCTCTAGACACCTAGGTCACAACCCTAACTGTTTGGACACATTTTTGAGTCGTGTCCTGTCCAAAACGGACACGAACCCACTGCACGAGACTCGCGTGCGTGCCCTGCTACCACCCCCTTCATTCTCACTGTACAGACCACTAGGACACACCAAAATTGGTGGACACGAGGGGGCAGTGTCTGCGCACATGCCCCCAAAATTTGGTGTCGTGTCGTGTCGTGTCGAGCGAGAAATCTCGCTCGCACTGGACATGCGCTGTCAGCGCACACGCGCGCGGGGGCAACTTCGAGCGTGTCGTGTCGCACGGACACGACACTTGGGTGTCTCGTGATGACACTAATGTGTAGCCCTATATGTGGCATACACTAGGACACGAGCACGAGATGCGTCGTGTCCTGTGTCGCGAGCACGAGGCGTGTGACAGCGTACACGATGCAGTCAAAACACGCGTGTATCAGTCGTGTTTTCACGACTGATACGGGGTTCGTTTTGTGTCCACGAGTGTCGTGGACACGTGACAGTATGTCCATCGTGTAGCCCTATATGTGGGCTACACGTGTGTATGACCACGAGTCATGTCGTGTCTCGTGGTGTGTCCACGAGACACGTGAACACGTGCACGACGCTGTGCACTGTGTCCGTGTATCCTAGCTTAACCGAGTGAGTTTTTACGTATTTGGACATGCCGTGTCGTGTCGTGGTGGACTGCCACTGACACACACGACACGTATATGTATGGGGTGTCAATTACCAACCATTAGTGTCGAGCCATAGCTCGGTTTAGTGCACGAATTTGGGTTTACCTATTATCAAGTGCACAGTGCACTGTTCCCTGTTTTTGGGTTTATTCCCAGTTTCTAAAAATGAATTTCAAACCCAAATTTGATATGTTTTATACATTGTATGAGTGTATTTTAGTACATATATACGTAGTATATATGTATGTGTGAGTGTGGGTGAATTTTGGGGGTATTTGGTAGTGTATAGGTGGAGTTATGTATATATATACATATGTATGTATATATGTTATTGTGTGTGTGTGTTTGGGGACTGAATTTGGTTCCAGGATTTCTGAACCCATTCCCCCTTGCTGTCCAGCCTTTCTCTCTCACTGTCCTCTTCACTCTCTCTCGCATTCTCTATCTCTCTTACTCTAAGTCTCTCTCTCTCTCTTATCTCTATATATAGGTAATATATATATATATGTAGGTTGATAGGTTGATATATATATATATATATATATATATATATATATATATATATATATATATATATATATATATATGTATATATATATATAAATGATATATATATACATTTGTATTAGGTCTCTTTATGTCAATATATAGATATATGTGAGTGTAGGCTTGTATTATGTTTAGTACTAATATATTGATATTTGGGTAGTGTATAGATAGTGTATATCTATAGTTATAGATATATATATATATGTATGACTAGCCCATGGCCTAGGTTACTAGCCCATGGTCTTGGGACTAACTCAATTTGACCTAAAGGCCCAAAAATCCAACTAGTTAACCCTTGTTGACTAAGGATTGACCAAAGTCAACCTTAGGTCAAACCTTGACCTAATTGACCTAGAATTGACTAGGATTGACCTACAATGACTAGTTTAACTAGTTTGACTAAAACCCTAACTAGTTGACTATGGTTGGCCTAACTTTGACTAGTTTGACTAGTCTGACCATGTTTGACTTAATTACCTTATTGACTAGTCTTTGTTTCACCTAATTACCTTGCTGACTAGTCTTGTTTGACCAATACCTTAGTTGGTCTAAGTTTGACTTAGACTTGACCCAGACTGATCATGTTGACTAGTTTGATTAGAATGTTGACCAGGAGTTGACTTTAACCTAGATTAAACTTGTTTGACCTTGTTTGATCTTGTTTGACCTTATTTGACTTAGTATGACTTCCTGTGACCTAGTTTGACTATTAGAGTTGACCAAGAGTTGACTTTTGACCAGATTGACCTAGAATCATGTAGTATGCATTGTATACTTTATTTTTACCATTGTGGATACATTGTGACTTTTATTGCTCTGATTAGGAGCCATACACCTCTCCTCAGACAGTATATCCTCTTCAGACATTCAGTTACCAGGCGAGTACATTCTCTGACCGTTTCATACTTGTTCAGGCTTTACTTCTCGCTCTAGATTACTTTACTTGATGCTGTCACGTTGGTAACACGGATTGGTACTATATGGATCTTTACATGAGATGTTATCCCCCTCGGGAGCATCGGGTACTTCATGTTACGTGTGTTTCACTTTCATTATGTACTCCTGTGCTTCTATCATGCATGTATACTCATGTGATCATGTACTCTCATGTTTACTGAGCCCTCATGTATACTATCATGTGCACCTTTTCATGGGCCCCATGTGATATCATATATAATAACGTAACTTGTATAGATCTTTGTGTATTGATTGGGGAAACGGGAGAGTAGAAGTGGACATGTGAATAATTCCAAAGTAGTCATGTGCAAACTCAGTAGTGTAATCATGTATAAATTCTAGCCATTCATATGCCTATCTTATGCTCTACATCACTAGTCACTTACAGTTCTCTATATACAGTAGATATTTCATTACAGCTATCTCTTTTACAGCATATATTTCCTTTTAGCAGTTCATGTATCTTACTCTATTGCCTGTATCGTATTTCCTAACCTGATATGAACTGCGTGAGATGTATTATGCTCGTTCCTGTCCTGACTGGACCTGTTGAAAATATTATAGAGGATGAGGACGAGGCATGGGTGACTACTTATTATGGAGCAGGACTAGATGACACTTGTATTGAGGACCCTCAGCAGGATCCACCTGCAGCTGAGGATGTTGTTCCAGTAGTCTAGACCAGTTTAGTCTAGGCAGTCTTTTCTATATTTACTTTTTGTCTCACATTCTGAGTTGTATTTTGAGATGTGGAGATGTATAGACTCTTAGACTTATTGTATTATGAGTTGACATTCTGGATATTATGTTGTACTAGACACTTAGACTTATTCATCTATGATACTGTTCTCTTGAGTTACTATCTATCTATCTATCTATCTATCTATCTATCTATCTATCTGTCTTTCGTTCTTCTACCCTAGATGTGATTGAGATGTATATTATTATGTCACCTCCATTTGGAGAGTATAAACTGTACAGGTACTTTGGTATTGTTAGATGATTGACATAGGACAGCGTTCTACCGCCGACACTACGGCGTAGGCTGGACGTACCCACTTCTCGTGCCCTTACTCTAGGGTGCGGGTCGTGACACGTTTTTAGTAGTGGCCCATACAGGTCGAGTTTATGTAGTGATATTCGAACTAGAGTATCACTACAGCCTGTGATAGGATACCTTGAGAGATTCCTGGGATGACCCTTGAGAATCTCATTGAAATTTTGATTTAAACTCCTTTTCCCTTGATTGAATTTGATTTTGGAGGATTCACTGTAGAACTTTGAATCCTGGTGTTAGTAGATGATTTTGAAATTTTTGTAGTTGTTGATTTAAATTTCTGTGTTAGATTAATTTTTATTTTATTTTAAGGTACTCAATCACATTTGTGAGAAAACTCTCATCTGTTTCTTGCCATCTAATCCTCTTGCTAATTGCTTTTCTTTGAAATGAACCGTTTCCTCTATTTTTGCATCTTGCTCAGCTCCTTCTACCAATCTATGTGATTGTATCCAAAACCTAACTTACTCGACATTTCCTCAAATCAAGACTTATTGAGACCTTCTAACCTTGACTTTGATTTGATCGAACCCTAACTATATTCATCTAGTAGCCTATCTATCCCTAGGACTGTGTTCCTAAATTATTTACTGGATTCCTGATTAATTTTATTTCATGGGTTAATTTGATCTTCTTCAATTTTTGCATCAATTTGTCACATCTTGAACTCCCACTTTCTATTATAGATCATTGGACGTCTTTTACCTTGGCTTAGATGTTCAGAGTATAACACTAGCTGTTACCTTCCAACAAACTTCACATGTAAGACCTAGACTAGCCTACCTTCATGTAGGTATTCTATGTCCCACTAAAACCCGTCTCCTTGTACTCTATTTTCTTGACATGATTTTCTGGTCAAATGGCTAAACTATAACCTCTACCATGATACTAAATTGATTCTTATTTCAATTAGAGATCCACCTTGGCACAACTCTTCCGACCTGGCATGTGATGGTGTTCTGCTTGAATCCTTAAATACTTAACCTTGTACCTTACCTTGGATGCTTGACCCGATTGGTTAAGGATCTTGGACTATGTATCTTCTTTCATCATTTCCACCCTTATATCTTATGCTATAAATTTATCCTTGGTTTTACAAGCTTATCCTTTTCGAGCTTGATCATGATATATTTTATTGGGTGTACACCCACTAATATATTATCTAATCAGAACCGGTACATGATGGTCTGATCAACCTATTGTGTTTTGGTTCGCTTTTTCATATATTAATCTACGTGGATAGAGACACAGTTAAACTTACCCTAGAATCTTATCCACAACAGCCTTGACAATTCTCCTTGGAATTATTTTATCACCTATGAACCTCGTATCCATATCCAGTTGGATTAAATTTAATCATGACCTGGATCTTCATCATTGGATGCTCGTGCTCATACTTGATTTCATTAATTTCCCATCTTGCCCAATCTCGATTTATCCTAAAATTGATCAACTTAGATCGTGTCAAGACTAAAATCTATTTGTGATTGTTTGTGCCTAAATTTTCAATTTTCTTTTACCATTTCATGGAATAGTAACTTTTAATGATTTCTCACTTACTTGTTAATAACCAATTTTCATATAGGATGGTAGACGACCCTATAGCCTTGATGATTATTGTTCCCTTACCTTCCGAATTAGGACACCTTAGATTGCTGTACATTTGATACCATAGGACAGTATTGATCTAGAATGACTAGTGTACCTAGATGAGACCACAGACTGTTCCATTTAACCTGCCCTATTACACTACTATTTTATCACGATTTTTGGTTCTATTTTAGGCCATAGACCTTTCCCATTCTAAATTATGATCACCGTAGACACGTTACCGTGACTTTTAAATTTGGAGCACAAGACTAGTTGTTTTCTCAAAACTGACTTCACATACATGACCTAGACATGACACTCTACACCCATAACCTTAGTGTCCCACTCAGGCATACCATCGTGTGCTTCATTTGCTTAGTACGATTTTCCTGACCCGAGGCTCCATCCTGATTTACCCCATAGAGTTACTTTTGATTTCGATTTGGATTAAGGACACCTTATGACCTAAAACTGCCAGCCAATTTTTGGACATGACCCAGTATAGGTCTACTACCCATATTTTGCTTATTTAACCTTGTATGTTGCCTAGGTAGTGGCTTCGTCCCTGATTGTTGGAGGTTTGACCTAGGAGGAGTACGACCATCTAAATTTTGAGGACGAAATTATTTTAAGGGGGGTAGACTTGTAACACCCTGTTTTCTGAAATTGGGGATTTTTGAAAATTTATTATTTTTAATATTTATTAAGTGGTATTTTAGTCATGGTATGATTTTCTGGTGATTTTAGTTAAGTTAAACCATTTCTAAAGTCATGCTAAGTCATGACTTATGACTTTGTGATTTTGGTTAGTATTACTTAGTGTAAACGCTAGTTTTCTCTAACCTAGAAGTTGCCATGACCATGAGAGCTTAGCCATAGGCTTAGAACACCAAATTAGTAATTTTTAGCCTAAAGGGTATTTTGGTAATTTTCTAGATATTATTTGGAATTATTTAGATCCATGTGTTTTTATTATTGTTTAATTATTGTTAAGTGTCATGAGAGCCCCTAACCAAGTTTAGCCTAATCTAGAGGTTAGTTACTAACCTAGAAGCTATAGGATAGATATTTGGTCATGGGATAAAGTGAGATAAATATCTAATTTACCTTTAAGGATATTTTCCTTAAACCACTCCAAATATCAAGACCCTTTACCCAAAGTCCAAGCCTTAGCCATGAAGGAAGGGCTAGGACACCCCCCCCCCCCCCATGCCATGGCCGGCCAAGGGCACCCCTTGGCAGCCCACACTTCTATATAACCCCTTTGTATTAATTCATGAATAATTTACATGAATTTAATTCCTAGAAAATTCCAATTTCTTCAAACCTACACAACTTGAGCAATTTTGATCCAAATCACCTCTAGTTTCTTGCATTGGACTCCCCTACACTAGAGGGTACTAGTTAGGGCCTGCTATTGAGGATTTGGAAGCTTTTGGCCTCACAAAGTTGAAGGATACACACCCCCCTCTTCTTTAATTTTCATTAGATTTGCACAAATAGGTAAATGCCCATAAACTTTGTTAAATTTGTATTTTCTCTTCATATTTGCATGCATCTAGGTACTAGGGTACTGTAGGTCAAGTTTGGTGAAAAATAGGATTGATTTGGTGTCCGTATCAGACACGTATCCTAGGCTTTTAAACTGTGTTTGATGAAATGCCACTGAGAAATGGATTTTGTTAAAATGTAAAACAAATTACATTTTCTGTTAGCTCTAGACACCTAGGTCACAACCCTAACTGTTTGGACACATTTTTGAGTCGTGTCCGTGTCCAAAACGGACACGAACCCACTGTACGAGACTCGCGTGCATGCCCTGCTACCACCCCCTTCATTCTCACTGTACAGACCACTAGGACACACCAAAATTGGTGGACACGAGGGGGCAGTGTCTGCGCACATGCCCCCAAAATTTGGTGTCGCGTCGTGTCGTGTCGAGTGAGAAATCTCATTCGCACTGGACACGCGCTGTCAGCGCACACGCGCACGGGGGCAACTTCGAGCGTGTCGTGTCGCGCGGACATGACACTTGGGTGTCTTGTGATGACACTAATGTGTAGCCCTATGTGTGGCGTACACTAGGACACGAGCACGAGATGCGTCGTGTCCTGTGTCGCGAGCACGAGGCGTGTGACAGTGTGCACGATGCTGTCAAAACACGCGTGTATCAGTCGTGTTTTCACGACTGATACAGGGTTCGTTTTGTGTCCACGAGTGTCGTGGACACGTGACAGTGTGTCCATCGTGTAGCCCTATATGTGGGCTACACATATGTGTGACCACGAGTCATGTCGTGTCTCATGGTGTGTCCACGAGACACGTGAACACGTGCACGACGCTGTGCACTGTGTTCGTGTATCCTAGCTTACCCGAGTGAGTTTTTACGTGTTTGGACACGCAGTGTCGTGTCGTGGTGGACTGCCACTGACACACACGACACGTATATGTATGGGGTGTCAATTACCAACCATTAGTGTCGAGCCATAGCTCGGTTTAGTGCACGAATTTGGGTTTACCTATTATCAAGTGCACAGTGCACTGTTCCCTGTTTTTGGGTTTATTCCCAGTTTCTGAAAATGAATTTCAAACCCAAATTTGATATGTTTTATACATTGTATGAGTGTATTTTAGTACATATATACGTAGTATATATGTATGTGTGAGTGTGGGTGAATTTTGGGGGTATTTGGTAGTGTATAGGTGGAGTTATGTATATATATATACATATGTATGTATATATGTTATTATGTGTGTGTGTTTGGGGACTGAATTTGGTTCCAGGATTTCTAAACCCATTCCCCCTTGCTGTCCAGCCTTTCTCTCTCACTGTCCTCTTCACTCTCTCTCTCATTCTCTCTCTCTCTTACTCTAAGTCTCTCTCTCTCTCTCTTATCTCTATATATAGGTGATATATATATATATATAGGTTGATAGGTTGATATATATATATATATATAGATATATATATATATATATATATATATATATGTATATATATATGTATATATATATAAATGATATATATATACATTTGTATTAGGTCTCTTTATGTCAATATATAGATATATGTGAGTGTAGGTTTGTATTATGTTTAGTACTAATATATTGATATTTGGGCAGTGTATAGATAGTGCATATCTATAGTTATAGATATATATATATATATATGTATGACTAGCCCATGGCCTAGGTTACTAGCCCATGGTCTTGGGACTAACTCAATTTGACCTAAAGGCCAAAAAACCCAACTAGTTAACCCTTGTTGACTAAGGGTTGACCAAAGTCAACCTTAGGTCAAACCTTGACCTAATTGACCTAGAATTGACTAGGATTGACCTACAATGACTAGTTTAACTAGTTTGACTAAAACCCTAACTAGTTGACTATGGTTGGCCTAACTTTGACTAGTTTGACTAGTCTGACCATGTTTGACTTAATTACCTTATTGACTAGTCTTTGTTTGACCTAATTACCTTGCTGACTAGTCTTGTTTGACCAATACCTTAGTTGGTCTAAGTTTGACTTAGACTTGACCCAGATTGATCATGTTGACTAGTTTGATTAGAATGTTGACCAGGAGTTGACTTTAACCTAGATTAAACTTGTTTGACCTTGTTTGATCTTGTTTGACCTTATTTGACTTAGTATGACTTCCTGTGACCTAGTTTGACTATTAGAGTTGACCAAGAGTTGACTTTTGACCAGATTGACCTAGAATCATGTAGTATGTATTGTATACTTTATTTTACCATTGGGGATACATTATGACTTGTATTGCTCTGATTAGGAGCCATACACCTCTCCTCAGACAGTATATCCTCTTCAGACATTCAGTTACCAGGCGAGTACATTCTCTGACCGTTTCATACTTGTTCAGGCTTTACTTCTCGCTCTAGATTACTTTACATAATGCTGTCACGTTGGTAACACGGATTGGTACTATATGGATCTTTACATGAGATGTTATCCCCCTCGGAAGCATCGGGTACTTCATGTTACGTGTGTTTCACTTTCATCATGTACTCATGTGCTTCCATCATGCATGTATACTCATGTGATCATGTACTCTCATGTTTACTGAGCCCTCATGTATACTATCATGTGCACCCTTTCATGGGCCCCATGTGATATCATGTATAATAACGTAACTTGTATAGATCCTTGTGTATTGATTGGGGAAACGGGAGAGTAGAAGTGGACATGTGAATAATTCCAAAGTAGTCATGTGCAAACTCAGTAGTGTAATCATGTATAAATTCTAGCCATTCACATGCCAATCTTGTGCTCTACATCACTAGTCACTTACAGTTCTCTATATACAGTAGATATTTTATTACAGCTATCTCTTTTACAGCGTATATTTCCTTTCAACAGTTCATGTATCTTACTCTATTGCCTGTATCGTATTTCCTAACCTGATATGAACTGCGTGAGATGTATTGTGCTCGTTCCTGTCCTGACTGGACCTGTTGAAAATATTACAGAGGATGAGGACGAGGCATGGGTGACTACTTATTATGGAGCAGGACTAGATGACACTTGTATTGAGGACCCTCAGCAGGATCCACCTGCAGCTGAGGATGTTGTTCCAGTAGTCTAGACCAGTTTAGTCTAGGCAGTCTTTTCTATATTTACTTTTTGTCTCATATTCTGAGTTGTATTTTGAGATGTGGAGATGTATAGACTCTTAGACTTATTGTATTATGAGTTGACATTCTGGATATTATGTTGTACTAGACACTTAGACTTATTCATCTATGATACTGTTCTCTTGAGTTACTATCTATCTATCTATCTATCTATCTATCTATCTATCTGTCTTTCGTTCTTCTACCCTAGATGTGATTGAGTTGTATATTGTTATGTCACCTCCATTCGGAGAGTATAAACTGTACAGGTACTTTGGTATTGTTAGATGATTGACTTAGGACAACGTTCTACCGCCGACACTGCGGCGTAGGCTGGACGTACCCACTTCTCGTGCCCTTACTCTAGGGTGCGGGTCGTGACAGCCACGTAGCTTCTTTCTGAGCCGCATGGATCTATCCGAGCCGTATGGACCCCTGAGCCGCATGGACTTCTGAACCGCATGGGGATCCTGAGCCGCATGGGGATCCTTCTGTCGGAGCCTTATAGGTCTTTCTTTATTCTTTTCCATGTTTCTACAGTCGGGAAGTACAAAAATCGTAGATCAAAACTGTGTACCTGCTGTGACGAATTTAGCACAAGTTCGGTCGACTTCGGGTGCCTTTAGCACCTCGTACCAACTAAATTAGGGACTGAAGCTCCTCGAAAAGGTGCTGGGATTTTAGTGGGGTGTCCTATGGTCGAGATGAAGGTGGTAGGAGGGTTGAAAGAGGTCGGGGTGATGAGTTTATGTTGGGTGGAAAGGAAAGTGTGAAAATAGAAAAGAAATAGAAGGGGCGCTCGGTTTTTATGAGGAATAGGGGGGTGGAGGACAGAAAATAGGAGTTTAAAATATCTGGAATCCAAGCTTAAAAGGTTGGGATTGATTAGGATTTGGTTTGGTGAGATTTGGTTGTCTATTCTAAAATATACAAAGATATGTCCAAAGGGATTTAAATCAAGTTCAAATTCGGAAATTTGTTATGAAGTTGGTTTAAAATATATTTGAATTGATATGGCTATAATTAACTCATAAAAATTAAGTCTAAAATAAGTCTAATATGTTACGGTACCCTAGATTAGGCTCCTTGAACCCCAGTTGGTTTAGTTTTGGGTCGATGGAATTATTTAGATCGAAATGAGTCTAATAAGTCTATAGTTGAGTCTTGTGTGCCATGTTAAAATAAATAGCACATGAGAAATCGATTGAGTAGCACACCAATGAAATGTATGTAGTAGGTTCAAAATAGGTCAAAATTATATATTGGGTTAAAAATTTTGGATCGGGTTTGGGCCTCAAATCGAAATTGAAAAAATACATCGAAATTACGATGAAGGATAAAATTATCATTTCAACCCGAAAGTTGTATAAGAAATATGTAGTACAAGGGAATATGTTTGAATGAGACATGATATACCAAAATGAAGGTTGACTCATCTAGAAAATGAATATGAAACTTATTTCAAGGAGTTAGTTAATGTTGTGCTTCAAAAATCAAAGATATGGCAAAGTGCCTATATAGCCATACTTAAAAATAAAATATAGTTTAATTTGTAAAAATTATATAAAATAAATAAATAAATAACCCAAAAAAATTGTTCAATTATGATATATGGAATATGTTTTGGACGCTCTCTATAGTGGGTGGCAATACTAATCTATATTCCACCACTCCTACTCTCTCTAAGATATAAAAATGACCAATTGGGGGATCAATTTTCTACTACATCCAAAATGGATATGTAGCCTCCCTTCCCGAAAATTTTTAGAATATTTTTTTATTTATTTGATTTCAATGGTGATTTTTAGAATTTTATAAATAATTATTTGGTTAATTATTACGGTAAATAAGTTTAGCCATAGTTAAGATTTGGAGTACAAGATGACAAAGAATCATGGCACGAATAGTGCAGTGGCGTGCTTTGACTAGTATTTAGCCATGGTAGGGGAATGTTAAGCCATAAGTTGAGTCCTAACTAGAAAAACTAGGCCAAGTTGCGACATGACCACTATAAATAATTTAATTATTTATTATTAATATTATTTGACTTTTAGGTGATCCGGTTGTACCAATTTAGTTCGGACTGCACCCGAACCGAGCCTAAGCCTACGTAGTCGGGTAGGTACATCCAGAGACGTCCACATAGATATGTATTATGTATATGTATAGTTGTATTTTATTTAATGTTTTAGCAGGAGATTGTATAAGTGGGTGTTATACATTTATAAAAAAATTTATTGGATATTTTTATCTTAAAAATAGGATGAATACTTTCCTTAGTTATCGTTGTACATTTTGAGGATATTCAGACTATACCTACAATTGTGTGTATATTATATTCTATTTTAATCTAATATACATGGTTACAAATAAGGGTATATATATAATAATTATGTTTGTTAATAAATTAATATATGCTTTGAAGTTGTGCTAAATAAGCCTTCCTAAAGCATCTTGGTGCATCTTATTTAGTTGTAGATTTTTCTTAGAACTTGGGAACATATAGGGAATATAATAGTATACTGTACATGTAGAAATATGAGCCATTTTCTGTTATGGGTATATATATATAAATTATAGGTTTATGTTGAGGAAACAAAGCAAGTGTGTAATGGCAGTTACATATGGTTGCTTAAATTCAAGAGGTTGTCATATTGAGGAGTAGTAGGTAAATATGTACAGTGACGTAATTTTTGAAATCAGGGCATGGTATAAAAAATTTTGTGCACTCTATCAAAGTAATAGTAACTTTACATATTTATCAAACATTGTGATATTTATCAAGATACCTCTGCCATGATTTGTATACATAACCAAGAAATCTCGGACTGTCATGAATTAATATAGCCCAGCCCAACCCATCTCGGGCTGCCCTAATCCCTACAGCAAATAAGCAGCAAACCCAACACTCACCTTTCCCCAACCCAGCTAAGGCCAGCCGAAGCCACCTCTCGAATTTTTCCTTCGATATATATATATCTACATATGCGTCGATATATATATATATCTATACATATGCGTCGAAGAGAAGAATCCATCGAAACCCTGAACCTAATTCGTACAAACACCTAGGAGGACCTCCCACGAAGCTGGCGCACCCCCAACCGTCTTCGCGCGTCGCCCTGGGCTACCGTCTGCCGGCAGACACGCGCGGCCACGCGCGGGCAACAGCAGCCATGCCAGCCAGGTAATCCACTTTCCTTCATATTTTTTTCTTGCATACTCGATCGTTTTCGATCTCGCAAATTCCTACGGATAGAGGAAATGACCCTCTACAATCCCCATTAATTGGTTCGATTGAAATCAATCAGGATTTTGAGTTATATCAACTTGAAATTGACGAAAAACTTGTTCAAACAGGACAGTTTCGAAGTTGACACCCTTGTTTTCGTAGATAGATTATGATCGAGACATTAAGAATTTTCTAGAACTAATTGAAAATAGTTAAAGACAACCTATAGGTCTACAAAACCCATTTTGTAGGAATTAGTTTCATCGACTATGCGTCGAGTAATCCGATTTTCAAAACTGATAAAAACCTGTTTTTAAAACAGTAAAAATATTGAAAAACACACCGATACGACGTGCGTCCCGCCAAACTGGGTGACGTGGTCATGCACCATAAGCATCGAAAGGCGCATACGAACTTTGCGGACGTGTGGGCTTTGACGGAATTTAAATTGGTTGCGTGTGCGCGACGAATTTGATGTCTATCCGTCAAAATTCACCGTATCGGCCTCTGTGCAAATTTTCCAATTCTTTGTGCACATTCGTCAGATCAAGACGAAACTTATGCCAACAGGACCGTATCATTTTTCTGGTCCTGTATGCCAAATTTGGTCCAATTCTGAGATAGTTGATCGGATCGCCGTTTTGCGGGGCCCACGATCCGATTCAACGGGTGATTTTGTGTACGGCCCACCGGAATCCACTATTGGACATATCGTATCATCAGAACGAATTCGTAGACATGTAGTTTGACGACTTTCGAGACTATTGAATTTAGCACGCTTTTTAATGCAAAGCGGGTCCACGGCGAATACCGTTTTGACCCGAAATTACCGTTTTGCCCATGTGTCCAGGACTTAAGGACAGGCAATCTTAGCTAATTTGACTATTCTAAAAACTTTGGTAATCTTTATTTCAGCTTTCGAAGACAGTTGTGATAATTTGGACTTTATGGCTTATTAGTTGGCTATATTTTGTTGGATCTGCATGCAACCTCCAGGCAATTATACCTTGCCTCCCTCTACAGTTTTATTTATATGCCTTGTATTTCATTTTCCAGTTTGATTGTTTATGGACATGTGCTTTTCATGTCATATTTTGTTGAATGATTTTCATTGCATATAGCCGTATTCATGTTTGGTCTTATGGTTCATACTTGGAGTTTCTCACCAGTACCTTGCTTGAGTCGTGTCATAAAACGAGTGCGTGTAATGAACTGCTAAACCCTTGATTTTTATTTTA